>JAVSBS010012087.1:0-31531 GCA_033124195.1 Coracias cyanogaster | reverse complement strand
GTCTGATTATAGATCAGAAAAACTCACACTGTTCTACAGCCTCCTGTGATGCACTAGACAAAATGATGAAAACAAAGACAATTATTTGTACTGGGAATGGTGTGATTCATTTAATGCTTTATCGGAGGATATAGTCACATTGGAGGCTATTACATTTTCAAGGATTTATTTACTTTACAAGGCTGTAAGTCTCTCCCAGACCCTGTCCTCTTCTTTCCATGGAGAGCAAGTGGGAGCTCCCTAGAGCAGAAAACACCATGTTGGTCATCGTTATCGTTGAGATGTGTCTGCATCTCCCTGACATGCTGAGCACCCAGAGGATGCTGGAGGTGTCCTCCCCAGCAGAGGCAGGGACTGTGGGCACTGCCATGTCCTCACCTTGAGCTGGGTTACTACAGCAAGGACAGTGTCTTGGGGACATTCTCAGTGCTGGGTGGCAAGACAATGGGGCCAGACTCTTGTCAGTGGTGCCCAGCAACAGGACAAGGGGCAATGGGCACCAAGTGGAACCCAGGAGGTTCCAGCTGAACGGGAGTGTGTCAGAGCCTGGCCCAGGCTGCCCATAGAGGTTGTGGAGTCTCCTTCTTGGGAGAGATTCCAAAGGCACCTGGACACGATCCTGGGCCCCCTGCTCTGGGTGATGTGGTGGAGCAGGGGGTTGGATGAGATGATCTCCAGAGGTCCCTTCCAACCCCTACCATGCTGTGAGAAGTCAGGTTGCTGCGGGTCCCAGCCCAACTCTGGCTTCAGGGATGTTGCAGAGAAAAAACCTGTGACGGGGATTGTGTAGGAATGGTATTGGAGTGGAGTAGCAGGATTCCTCTGTAATAATGAATGATGAAAATGTGTCTTCTCTATTAAAGAACACAAGCCTTCATTGTATTCCCACTTGAAGTTGATTTTTTGTAAACAAACAAACAAAATTTTATCTTTCATACCAAGCCGAAATTTCACTAACTTCTGACTCATTGAAATGACAAGAGCCACTAAGTAATTAGCACTTACACTCAAGCCCCTGAATTCAGCATGTTGCCGAAAGGATGTGTGGTGGTTCCTGGTTTCACAGGCACTTTATGGCTGCTCCCGGGGGATTTTCCCTCTGCCCTTCACAGAGCAGAGATTGTGTGATGTCCTGTGGGCACCAGGCCTGTCCCAGCACCCATGGAGCGATCTCGGGTCCAAGCCTCCTCTACCTGGTGCTTTCACCCCTAACACAGCACAAACACCTCCTGAAACACAGGAGTGATGAAGTGTGGGTGCTCTCACCTGTCCTCTGCCACTTTTTGTGGCAGGTGAGAGAAGGGAATGCTGCACTGTCCTTTAAACTTCCTCTTTCCCTTAGTTTGAGGAAGAAGCGTTGAGATTGACAGTGGAGGCACCCAGCTCAGCGAGCAGCCTGGGGGTACCGGCAGCTGACACCCCCCAGGCAATCTGCAGCGGTACCGCTGTGATCTGAGGCAGCAACTCCGGGTGCGGAGCACCGAGCAGATTTGCTGGGGCTGTGTTTGCTTTTTTTTTTTTTTTTTTGTGTACAAATTGGAGAAATTATTTTGCGATGACATTTAAATAACAACGATAAAAAAGTAGGATGTAACTCCTCAGGAGCGCGTTCTTCTCTTGGTGTTGGCGCGTAGCTCCCACTGGTATTGACGGGAGTTTTGCAGATGTATCTGAGGAAGAAAAAAAACCTTTAGCGTTGCATAACCAACCTGAATCTCTCCCGGGACCGCCCGGTACCGAGCAGTTGGTTGGGATTGCTGCATTCAAGAAGTTATTTGTTTCACCTGCGTATCAAACTCCAACTTATATTTTTATTTCAACAGCATATCGCGCATCCTGCTTCTAGGGAAATGCCGCACGCATGTTCGAGTCAAATTTTATTTCACACTGTGCCTAAATACATTTCCTGAAATGAGATTCAAACAATTAAGTATGTCTTCTATGATTTTCTCTCTGTTAGTCCGGTAGCCTAATAATTATCTCAACTGTTTTAATATGACTTGCGCCGCGTTGTCAATTTATTTAGTCGGAATTAGTTTTCTGTTTCTTTTTGTAAGTGTTGCCTGTTTACTTAACAATATTTGGCTTTGCCTAATGATATGTACAGAAGACAGGGCTAAGTGGAACATCAGCTGTTTACATCAGCTCCAACAATTAATGCATGTTAATTTTTAATTACAGTGATTGTACTAGAGGCAGAATGTATGTTTTTTCGCAGAACAGATGTACTAGTCAGCTTTGCTGGTGAACATGCATATCGATTAGATGTTGATGCTGCCAGCGTTTCGGAGGGTGTCAGCTCCTAATGTACTTGCAGATGTATGGATTGCAGTCCCGAGACACCCAGCGACGTGCACCAGAGACCTGCAGACATCATGTTCTGTAGAGAAGACAACGTTACCGCAGGGTCCAGGTTGCTGCAGAGGGGCCTGGGAAGTCAGAGAAGTCCGGGGCTGGTTGCGTGCAGGATCTTAATCCACCTTGATGCTCTTCTCGTGGTTAGTAGGTTTGTTTTCCAAGTAGACTGAAAGCAGTATGGATCCTGGTGGGTTTTGTCAATGCTGTTGGCTCTGCGCCAGAGGAGGCGGTTAAATGGCCTGTGGAGCAGGACCCTCTGCCCTGGCAGGCGTAAAATGTGTGTTTTGCTGGTGGTTTGTTGAAAACCTTCAGAGAGTAGCAGTGGACTGTTGGGAGTCAGTATGTCTCCTGGCTGTGAAGAACTTGCCCATAAACACAACAAAGCCTATGTTTCTCTTTTGATGTAAATCATAGAATTGTTTGGTTGGAAGAAACCTTTGAGATCAAGTCCAACCATTAACCCAGCACCAGGGCACCGCTAAACCATGTCCCTCAGCACCACATCTCCATGGCTTTTAGTCCAGGGATGGGGACTCCTCCACTGCCCTGGGCAGCCTGGCACAGCCCTTGACAACCCCTTCAGGGAAAATTTTTTTCCTCATTTCTAACCTAAACTTGAGGCCATTTCCTCTGATCCCAGAGGACAAACACATCAGAAATATTTGAAATGTCTGTGGTGGAAGGTGGTGTGGCAAAGGCTATGGGCCATGGGCTGGTGTTAGCTCTTGCAGCCATGGTGGTGCTTGGCAGTCCATGCGCTGCTGTGGGAGTGAGACCTCAGAGAGGGGAGGCTGAGCCCTCGGTGAAGTTGCAGTAGCTCTGCCCATGCCCTCTGCAAACCCAGAAATGCTCAGAGAGTTGTCTGCAGGTCTATGAGCTCAAGTACCCAGTTAGCAGAGCTTGGAGAGATGTTTCTACCATCAGCAGATGTGTCTGCCCTTGAGTTGATCTCTCTTTCCTGTACAGAATTCCAGGTCTGAATGTTGGAGCTGGACCCTTTAATTTAAAATATGGAGACTCTTGGGGCTTTTTCATATGCTAAGTTTAGTTCAGGCTTTATTTTCACCTCGTCTTTGTTGGTGGGTGATTTTAAAAAGGGCATGTGAGGCAAAATCAGCAGTTACATTGCACATTATTTAAAATACCAGTTAATTATCCATTACCTTGTTGACTGAGGTAAGGTGTTGGTGGTGGTGTTAGGCCAAAGAAGTGTGAGAGGTGCCTTTGAAGAATGTTGCCTGTTTTTTTGTTACCAGACTCACCATCCAGGGGTTTCAAATAACCTGTGTGTGGTGGGGCAGTGACAGCAGCCCAGAATGAGTGTGCTTTTCCCACCTGGTGACAACATCAAAGCTGTCTCTGAGATGTGGACCATGATCACACCTTCTATGGCATCTTCACAATCCTCTTGTGCTTGATGAAACATACCTCTCTTGATTTTCACCTACAAAAGGTCACAATCTAGACTAGAGTTGCAAAGTGCTCCAGAACAACCATTTGAGTTTGAGCTGAAGTTATTTTGATGTCGGAGTTGGTGCAACCACAGCAGTGAAACCATTGCTCTAGGGAGCAGGTTTCACTCTCAAGATCTACAGCCTGCAAGTCAAGCTGTAGAAAATTATAAATTCTTTATTACCTTGGAAAGTCTTGTGAATAGTCAGTTGTCATTAAAACTCAAACTAGAAATGCTTAGAACCAAAGCAATTTTGTCTAAAGACCAAATTGGGGTTGGTTTTGTTTGTTTGTTTGTTTGTGGTTTTTTTTGTTGTTGTTTTTAATTGCATTTAACCTTGTATGTGGCCTTGCTGTGCAGATGTTATAAGTGCACTGGGGTGGCTGAGACCCTGTTAGACTGTTAGCTCGATGCCCTCAGTAGCACTTAGGGGTGGTATTGCTATTTCTTGTATCAGGTTGGGTTTGTGTTCAGCACTTTCAAAGTTCTCATCAGGCAAACTCTTAAATAAATACAAATTTATCAGAATTAAACTTTTAAACAGAAAACTGGTGCAGTTCCAGGGGGCTGCAGAGAAATGAGTAACCACGGTAAAACCTGCCTCTCCTAATTGGTAACAAACTCATTAACATCCCAAGTATGAGGCCGGAGTTGCCAGATTGAACGCAGTAATGGTCCTGTTTCACAACAGACTCACCCTGATGTGCACTCTTGCATCTGTTAGATATCTAAGTAGTTATTAAGGAATTTAAGAATTACAAATATTGCAGGTAGCAGACTTTCCATGCATAAACTACAATATTCATAGCGTACCAGCAAAGCCACCTAATGAGTAGTAAAAATGAATCATGGTCCTCTCACAAGACGTATTATGCGCAAGTATTATAATGGTTGCGAAGAGAACCTTGCTAGTTCTGTTATATCTCATGGGCCTCGCATACAACTGACAGTGATAGCAGTTATTGGAAAAAAGGAGAAAAACAGAAATACATCGATGTAATATTTCTTCTTTTCTGTCATTGGAAATTACTGTAACAGTGAGGTCTTGGTCCTGTGGAAATCAATGGGAGCTCTGCTGTTTACTTCAGTGGGACTAAAAATTCCAGGCAACATGATGATCATAGATGTTTGAATGCTGCCTGAAATTAAACAGGCAAAATGTGAACCTAAGGGCTCCTGGAGGTAGTTTGGTGGCCTCGTGCATGGGCGTGTTGAGAAATGCCAGGTACAGATAACGGGGAGAACATTACCAGGGATGTGCTAACGCTACTCAAGTAGTCGTAACTGTTAGGTTGTAAATAACTCAGAATTAAGCATTATGGCAATAAACGGCCAGTGAATGTGAAATACAATCTGGAATGCTGGTGTTGAGTAGTTGAAGAAATAGTGGTTCTGGAACAGCACTGAGCTTGCATGTGGCAAACTTGATAAACAGGCCCTTATTTTAGTAAATCCTTGGAATATTTTTCTGTGGTAAATCATCAGCCTAGGCTGCAGACAGAAAATGAAGGTGAGGATTTAAGCCAGACTTTCCCCTGTAACATCAAGTTAAGAACCCTTGGCATTCTGAGCACTCAGCTTTGAAGTTCAATAATTAACACTCGTACGCTGTTGAAATTTCCTTTCGAATGAAGTTGACAGATATACCAGCTGAAATCTGTCATGAGATCTTGTATTTGCATGGTGAGTAGGAGTTTGGACCGAAGTCCCCCTTGAACCATATTACCTGCCCCTGATAGGCTATGATGGTGGGCCTGTAGGGCCTAGGTATAGCTGTAGAAAAGTTAGCCAGGGTGTGAGGGGCTCTGCAGGTGTGGAGAATGGGTAGATGGTGGTGCCTGAGCCAGATCTGGCTTCTGTCAGCTTCAGGTTATGTACCTGTCCATCAGGAGGTTGAATTCTCTCAGATGTAGAATCATAGAGCTGTAGAACTGTTCAGGTTGGAAGGGATCTTAAAGATCATCTAGTTCCACCCCCCCTGCCATGGCAGGGACACCTCCCACTAGACCAGGTTGCTCAAAGTCCTGTCCAACCTGGTCTTGAACACATCTAGTGATGGAGCATCTGCAACTGCCCTGAGTAACCTGTGCCAGCGTCTCACCACCTTCACAGTGAAAAATTTTCTTCCTGATTTCCGATATAAGTCTCCCCTCTTCCAGTTTCAACCCATTATCCCTCATTCTATCGCTACAAGCCCTTATAAAAAAAGTCCCTCCCAAGGCTTTGGAATTTTTGTGGTCAGTGGTATGAAAGGTTTCAGTTATTTGTCGTGTGCCGGTGGCAGTTCCTGCTCCAATTTCCCTCATCCTTCACTTCTCTACAGGTACAGAAATACTACAGAGCGGGTTCTTATCCATTCTGGAGTTTCCAACCCAGTCTTTAGAATCTGAGCTCTGTGTGGGCATGGGCAGATCATTCTCCCTGAGCTAGTCTGTTGGAGATGCCGAGGTCAAGCGAGCTTGGCCATGGCACAGTCAGTTTTCACTGGGTGCCATTTATGCCGTAGCTCACGTCCTGTGTTACACCGCGCTCTGTAAATGCAGTTGTGTAACCTCTGTAGAAGGAGCCTACAACAAGAGTTTGCTTCACCTTGAACAGAACTACAACCACCTCTGGAGGGAAACATGACAGCTCAACAGCAAGGCAGCAAAACAGCTCGGGAGCCGGGGACGGGCAGCGCGGGTGGGTTTGTGTCGACGGACGTGCGTGAGCCGAGCGCTGCGAGGGCGTCCTATGGCCACGGAATGCAATTACCCAGAAGAATTCCTCTTTTCTTGGTAGAGCATTTTGCTCCCCCGGAACAAGCTATGTGTCAGCAAGTCCCAGCATCGAGGGGTTAATGAGAACAACTCGTTATCTCTGTTAGTAAAGAAGTGCCAACAAATAGACAACCGGTATTTTATTTATTATTCTTTTTGAATTTACCTTGCGTTGCCTGGTAAATACAGCTGGTGCTAAACGTGTTTTGAATGTTTTGTGAGTCCCTCCCTTCTCCCTGGTATTGGGGGGGGCAGCAGCGGCTGTTGGTCCCCCCCACCCAGCTCCGGCCGGGGGCACAGGGGTGGTCCTGGGCTCATCCATTTACCGGACACGGCGTGGAGGAACAACACACAGAGCCACTGACCGGCATTATTCACGGGAGACAATTCCCTCCCCTCCGCTCCGTCCTCCTGAGTGCCAGCGGAGAGACAGGGGAAGGGTGCTCCCGACATTAATTGTCTTGGATGGCGATGAAGAGGTAGAAATGGCAACACCAGTGCCTCCAAACTGGGGCTACACCAGTGCCTTCAAACTGGGGCTGCACCAGTGCCTCTTACTGGGCTGCTCACCCGCTGCAGAGCTCGGCAGAGGAAAATTTAAGAAAACGCTAATGGGAATAGTTGCTAATTAGTGTTTTGTAAATTCTTAAAATTTTTTTTAAAGACTTAGATAATTATTTGCCTTTTAAGAACCCCTTGCTGCCTGTTTCTGCTGCCCCAGTGCTGGAGTGGCTGCAGTGCCCCTGAGCAGGGATGGTCCTTTTTTGTGCTTGCCTCATCTCTTTGGACGTGTCTTCCTGACACAAAATTGTCCTGGAAATAAAAATAATAATAATTTTGGGAAAAGTCTATGCCTTCTGTTCCTTCATTTGGTGCAGAAGTTTCATGCAGAGCAGTGAATTAGTAGTTACTGAATTTTTTTTCTGTTGTGCATCCTTTTCCAGTTTCTATCTCAACCTTACCATGAACTTTGCATCCCACAACACATGTTCCACCAGCTCCTGTGCCAGCCTGTGTCAAACAGTGACCCCCGTGCAGGGCTGACTGCCCAGTGGGGTAAGACGAGCAGCCTTTTCCTTCCATGCTGGCCACTGAAAGTTGGGTTCACGTTGCAACAACATCCTTTGAACCCGACAGGGTGGGAGGAAAAAAAGGCATGTAGTTGGAAAGTGTCTATTAAAAAAAAAGCAGTCTTGCAACAAGCTGGGTTGTAGAACAAGGTGTCGTGGGCAGTGTCAGTTGCCCAGCCAGGTCCCACCAGCTGCGTTCTCCATCATTCCCCAGTTTTCATCACGCTCAGCATGAGGAGTCCAGTTGTCTGCATGTACACTGTGTTGAAAGAACACCTAAAGTGAATTATTTTGAGCAGAAACTAGGGATTATTTCTCATTCTTCGAAAATAGACCTTGTGGAGGATGTCCGTGTCCTGCGGGCTCGCAGCACGTGGGGCTGTGGGGGGCCACCAGCCATGGGGGGTGATGGCCTTGGAGCTGGCTGTGGATGGGGCCAGAGCGAGCAGTGTCAGGGTGACTTCATCCCAAAGGAGACGTTTTTTAATTGTGCTTTTTAAACGTAAACAAAGTCATGTGAATATTTACAGGGGAGGTGATGGCTCTTTGCTCTATGGAAAAACATACTGCTCTAAACCCATTTAGGCTGGTTTTTTTTTTTTTGGTGGACTTTCTTTAAAAGCTATCATTTCTAAGAGACTTCTGTTTTTTGACTTACGTGAGCACAGGCACACGTGAGACTGAAATTATTAAGGTTTTTGCTAGTGTGAGAATAGTTTGTGTGTGTGTGGTTTTTAAATGGTTGTTGTGGACCAGATACCCATAAAATCACTTTAGGTTGCTGTTTGGTTTTTTTTTGACACATGCAAGCAACAGTATCTAAAACTAGCCCATTGCAATCTATATTTTGGAAAGACAGCAAATATATTAGTCCAGAGGGAATGCATCATTTTAAGTGAAAAATCTATAAATAACAGCATTTGGTGTTTTTTTAATGTTAAAATATGTTCCTTTTTAATTAGTCATTATATGTATTGATTGATGCTTACTGTACTTCTGATGCCTTTCCTTCAGGGCTTTGTGTATTTCATAGATTGTAAGATGTAAAAATACTTTAAATCAAAGCAGTAAAATAAGCGTAGTTAGAGGGAGAACATGGGGGTTTTTTCTTCATTTACATTCATTACATATTATGAGTTTAATTACCTCCCTCAAATAATACGTGTCTGAAGGAATGATGCTAAAGAAGGCGTACTTCTATGATGATTTTATTGATTGTGACTGATGGATGGCATCAACATTTCATAGTGAAGAATCATGGTTTTGTTACATCAGGAAAATTAAATTGGGAGAGTTATTTTCTTTCCCAGTGATAGTGGCAGTTAGAATATTTCACCTGTAATGAGATGTGTGCGTTATGTGCCATAGTGAACCACTGCTGAGCCATTAAATATATGTAAATGAAGAGAAACACAAGAGAGCCTGGGCATAATAACGTGCAGAACAGAGAAATGGATCCTGGAAAGTGATTAATTTATTTGATGATGCCTCAAGTGAGGAATTTTAGGTCACAAATGAAGTGACAGAATGACAAATTACCATTTTAAAGAATTTACTGGGCATCATTACTGAACAATTGTCAGGTAGTTTATGGTGGCTGAGAAGATGGTATAAATATAGATCTTTGCCTTATCTGAGATGAATTATTAATCACCTTTTTAAAAATCTTTGTGAGTGATGGTTGGCTGTCTGATTGGAAATAATGTGTTCTACAATTTTAACTAAATTCTAATATGATATGTAACAGGAATCTTTACAATTAAAGTCTCAGTGGAGAGTGGTAGGAGGTTTACAGTCAATTGCGGTTTTAATGTGATAAAAGAGGATGAATTCACTAGCATATTTCAATAGGTTTCCTTAGGTATATTATCCCTGCTGTGATGTTATTCAAATGTTTACCGTTTATTTTCATTTGAAAAATGACATTCAGATGCTTAAATTGTTTTCCTTGGTTTATTAGTTAATGAAAATGAAATTCTTGTAATTACTATATTTTTGCTGCCTGCCACATTATTTAAAGTGAAGTGACTGGCTTTGTCAGCTGGGTTGTAAATGCCGTCGTCCTGTGTTTTGTTCAGCTTCTGTTTGCTTTATGTATGTCATGTCCCTTCCCTGTCTCTGTGTCACTGCCGGTGGTGCCGGCAAGAGCCAGAGCACGGAACAGGGGGGAAAAAAGAGTAGAGATGGGAAATTAAAGGAAAAGTAGTCACCTTTTTATTCCGAGGTCATTTCCTCTGTTTGACGAGAAAACCACCTCAGTTTGTCTTTGAGCAGAAGTTTGTGCTTTAGTCCCCACTGGCAGATTTGCTGAAGCTTTTCTGACTCGAAATATTACTGAGGGTTTCTGAGTGTAAGTGTGCACGCTGGGTTGCTAGTTTGTTTGCTCTGGCTTTTTACCCCCTACTTGGGTACGTATATAAATACTTGGGTACGTATATAAATACTTGGGTACGTATATAAATACTTGTGTACTCACAGTCCCAGGGAAAGGATGTTTGTGTGCAGTAGCTATTCGCAACAGTGCGTTAAAAACTGTATTTACTCCCTATTTCTCAGTAGGGATTTGCTAGTCACTCGGCAACCCGCATTGCTAAAATTCTGTGGGTTTTTGTAGTTACCCTTCTTACTCAAAAGTATTGAGTACAACTGCACCATAGTTAAGGATACTGAATATTTTTGGTTTTCCTTGTAGTTTGTTCATTTACTGACTGGTTTGCAGAAATCCACCCCTCTGCTGAGGCTCCACTCTGGGGCTTTGGTTGTCAACTCCCACTTTGGGGGCTCTGGATTAAGGAGAGCGTTAGATGAACAAAAGGTGGATACAGGGCTGGGAGCAATCCTGGGATCTGCCTGGAGAAGCTCCGGGTCGAGCTCTGCCTCCCCGGAGGAGGGTGCTGGGGTGGGTGGGGTGGAGGCCAGCTGCTGCCAGAGGTCTTCAGGGACAGGATGTGCCTCAAACCCTGTGTCCAGGTCCCTCTTGGGCTGTAACCAACCCATCGTGTGTACGTTATTAAACTTCTGAGCTCCTGGTGGCGACTTATTTTTTCATTTTATAATTTAATACTTAATTTACTTTGATTTTTAAAAAATTTTTGTGAATTTCATTCTCTATTGCCTATGGAAAAATTCTAGAGTTAAAAAAGTTAGTATCGTTGACTCATGCCATCACCATTTTACATTATTAAAGGTGAGGTAAATCTGAGTCTATTTATTTTTATCCGCTTCTGAAAATTTTTTTCCATCTAGGCTTTTTTTTTTTCTCACCAACAGAGTATCAAAACTCAGCTGCTTTGCTTGCTGCACTTTCCTTTTGTAGCTGATTACCTGCTCAGCATCTCCCGCTGCCACAGCGCTGTCACGGCTGCTTCTCTGGCGCTGGCTGCTTTGGATGAAAAGGACTACTTCTAGCATTAAAAATAAAAAAAAAATAGGTGATGAGGCTGCTTGAGTTAGGTTTGCTTGAAAAATAAGCCTTGAATGAATAATCCCAGTCTGTTCTCTGTGTTCAGCCTCGAGGTCTGCAGAATGCAGGCAGAAATAAGTTCTAAGAAGCAAATCTGTCCTGTATTTAACATTGAGGAGCAGCGTTGTCTGTGGGACTGGTGCTTGTCATTGCCGGCACCCCCAGATTTGTGCTCTGCCGCAGCAGGGTCCATTCCAGTGACAAATGTGAGCGGGGTTGATGCTGTCGCGTACGGCACCTCTCAGAGACATCACGAAACGTCTGAGTACTGAAACTGCTAATTACCCGTTTGGCTTGTGAGATGAGGTACCTGAGATCCTCAGAGGACGCGCACTTAGAGTCACGTTGAGGAATTCTCTCCCTCTCGTGGATTTTGGATTGCTCCCTCTGGCCGCTCAGGTTCGCGAGGAAGAGAAAGACCTTTTCGTAGTCACACCTCATAATAGCAGTAAATAAAGAAGTAACTCAGCTGCTTTGGGTTCCGGGCTGGCTGGGGCATAAAATGGATGGGAATGATCTTGATTTTCTCTTTTGCAACAATAATTCCTAAAAGAATTGACATTTTGCAGATAACCTAGCAAGGCGTTAGGTAAGAGGTTTCATTTCTAAAGACATGAAAAGTGCTGCTTGCTTGCTTGCTTTTTTTTTTTTTGCCTTTTTTTTTTCTTTCCCCTTCAAGCTTGCAAATTGCTGCTTAAGGGTAAGGACCTGTCGAAGCAGAGTGTGGAATGGGGACCAGAGAGTTTCGGGGATGCTTGAAAGTCTCCTTCAAGGACGAAACTTCTCGGGTGGATGAAGTTGCAGTCTAGATCAGTGGAGGACTGGCTTTGCCCCGGTGTCTCCTCAACAGCACGAGCGGGGCTGTCTGCATCTCCCCAGAACTCACCCTGATCGTGGCAAAGACAGCTACTAAATTCTGGCATAACTCAGGCAGAAAGGACACTTGCCACCTCTAGTTTCCAGAAGTCCTGGGGAAGACCCAGGCTGCGCAGAGCTTGTGGTGGTGGGTCAGGGGTGTAGTGATGTGTTTGTAAACTTTTCTGTACATCTGTTATAAGGATTGTTGCCATAAATTCACCTTGTTACCTACTGACAAAGGGTAAAAGAAAGTCCATGATGGATGCAGCCCACTGGAGAGCCAATAAAATATGTAATCTATTCCTGTCTACAAGTTTTGAGCTTGGTAACTTACTGAGACTCAGATTACCTACACTGTAGAAAATCTAATATTTAATAAAATCCATTCTCTGTCCTATAATCCTTAATAGACTTGCTGTATTTTCAGAGGCGTAAGAAAATAAGGAAGTAGTAGGAAAAAAAAAAATACGTGGTGTGTTCTCGGATGATTCATTAATCACATACTGGGGGCAGGATTTGCTCGTGTGTTAGGGATTTCAAAACCTAGAGACACCCGGGGGGTCCCAACGCTGCCCGGTGCAATGGGCCCTGGGATCTGGAAAGCTGCTGGTTTGGGACAACAGTTCTATTGAGAATTAAGAGTTTGATGTCACAGATGGAGAATGGACCATGCTGAGGTGCCACACGTGGCTTGTGATCCTTGCCTTCGCCGAGCCAAGGCTGCAGCCAAGCTGGCGCTTCCAGCAGGCTGTGAGCAACGTGTGATGGGTGGTGAGCCAGCAGGCCAGGAACCACGGCTCAACAGTGGGAAAGCTTTGTGATAAAGCAAGGTATAATCTGTGCTGGACATTAAAATGCATTTCCAAATAGAATCCAGACCTGTTGTGAAGCTGCAGCATCAGCAAAACCACCAAGGGGTGCGATTGTGGATCAATGATTCCTGTAGGCTTTTAATTAAACTGAGGTCCACGGAGGAGAGCCATCCTTTTTTGTCAGGGTGGCAGGAGAGTGATGGGTTGTATCACAGTCAATTTAATTTAGTTTTGTGGATTTTTACTTGCCGGACGTGGAAAAAGAGACTCTCTTGTGCAGTGATTGAGCTAATGGCTGCAGTGCCCCAGGGATCATTTATAACAGCAGAGAGGGTCTTGGGTAGGTGGAGATGAAGCTGTAGGGAAAATGTGGTGCTGAGAGGAAGAAATGCTGCTGCAGGAAGCAAGTAGTGTTGGGTCCTGGTGGACACCAAGGTGTCTATGAGCTAGTAACACACACTTGCTGCAGAGAAAGCAAACAGTGTCCTGGGTTGCAGCAGGAGTGTTGGCAGCAGATCGAGGGAGGTGATCCTTGACAGAATTGCCTAGAATGAAAAAGACTTTTAAGATCAAGTTCAATCCATCTTTCCCCTCTGCTCAACACTAGTGGGGCTGCACATGGAGTGCTGGGTCCAGTTCTGGGCTGCCCAGTACAAGAGAGACATGGACATACTGGAGAGAGTCCAACAAAGGGCCACAAAGGTGATTAAGGAACTGGAGCAGCTCCCCTGTGAGGAAGGGCTGAGAGGCCTGGGACTCTTCAGCCTGGAGAAGAGGAGGAGGCTCGGGCAGGTCAGCAATGTATATAAATAGCTGGATGAAGGGTGCAAAGAGCCAGAGCCTGGCTCTTTCAGAGGTGCCCAGTGACAGGGCAAGAGGCAGTGGGCACACACTGAGACCCAGGAGGGTCCATCCCAACATCAGAAAATACTTTTTTTACTGTGAGGGTTGCAAAGCACTGACCCAAGTTGCCCAGGGAGGTTGTGGAGGCTACTATCTTGGAGATACTTAAAGGATAGCTAGATGTACTCCTGGGCAATGGGCTCCGGGTGAACCTGCTTGAGCAGAAGGCTTGGACAAGGTGGCTTCCAGACCCCCCTTCCAAGCTCAGGCATTCGGTGAGTTACAGCTTTGTTATTTGCCTTATTTCTAGTGTAGAAGAGGCAGGACTCCAACTTCTCTTTCACCAGGAGTGAAGGCGCAGCTCCGTGACTGTTACATGTTCTGCTTTTGTCTTCCGCAATTTCTTTTATTCCCCAAAACGTTCCGTGCCAGCCTTTGACTTCTGATATGTGACATTGTGTTAATTCGTTGGGTTTTTTTTCCTCTGTGGGGAAGCCTTGATGAGGAATTACTGTGATTTGTGAAAGCTTTATTTGTGCTGCTGCTGACTCAGAAGTTAGTAACGCCGCTTTGCTGTGATTAGTGGGGTTAAAAAAAATGACACAAATGAAAGTAGGGCTTTTTGATTTCACCAAAAGTACTTTGTCTGAGGCGGAGAATGAAAGTGTTTTTTATCATTAGATTTCACTCATTTCAGAAGAGCTGTGCTTGTTAATAACTTCTACAAGGCAGGGAATCTAAAAGTAATATTAATCCACTTAGTGCACTTCTAACAGAACAAATCAGCAAACAGCCAAACAGGAAACCTTGGGAGCTTTGGGGAGGAGCGAGTTAAAAGCAAACTTAAGGATAAATATTTTGGGTAGAGAAAAGATGCTGTCTCTTTCCAAATAGCCTGAAAAGCTGTGACCGAAAGGATTCCATGTCCTCAGCTGAATGAGGTCCTTAAGATTTCATTAATATTAACCTTCAGAGGCACAAGCAGAGCGGAATCATGGAGGCTGTGGGAAATGTTAATGCGGGAAGCGAAGGGGCCGCCTGGAACGTGAAGGTGCTTCCAAAGCACGATCCATCTCCCTGACTTTGGAGCGGGGGGAGCTGGGCAGGGGCTGTGGGTGCCAGGCCTGGGGGTGCAGCAGCAGAGCAGAGACTGAGGGAAAAGTGTTGCCAATTTCTCTCTGCAGTTTGTGGTTTTTTGGGTTTTTTTAAAAAATGAGTTTCTGGGGAAAATTAGAAGGGGAATTTACATGGTATTTGAGGGATTTCCTTTGTTTTACAAATATTTTATCTTTTCTATTAAAAAAACCATTAAGAGGTGTGGAAGGAAGGAGAGAAAAGGTCAAGCTGTGTGCTCGTTTGCTCTGGTGTAAGTCCGGACCAATACCTTAATATCAGTGGAGCTGCTCTGGATTTGTTGAAGTGCGGATGAGCAAGATCCGAGCCCGAAGGACGTTGAGGTGGCTTGTTCTGTGGAGGGAAAGCAGAAAAAAACAGAGGAACTTGGATTTTCTGCAGCATGGCATGCAGGCTGTGGAAGGAAAGGGTGTAAAGCACCCCGAGATTTGGAAGGACTCACCTTTTAAAGCAGCATCATGGGTGAACAGCCAGGTGCGAACCTCTGGTGTGGCACAGCTGACTTTTTATGGAGTCTGATGGACCCAGGCATAAACTTGGTTTGGGGTGTCCATGGTAATGTCCCTGCAAATGCAGTTTTGGAGGGCTGCTATATTAAAAATAGCAATTCCTGGGGAAAAATGTATCGGGAGCAAATTGCTTCTTGGGTGCTACTTTTAATGTTGTGGGTTTGGGTGTTTGGGTTTTTTTACGCACCTTGCGTTTGAATCAATACCTTCTCGTCTTACCGAGTAGCCATACTAAACATGCATCTCTTACCAGCACACCCAAGGAGTTATTTTCATGGCTGGGAGTGTGGGTACGATGGGGACCATTTTGGATGTGGCAAACCAGCACATCCCAGAGCCTGAGCTGGATGCTGGCAGCCCTTGGGTTCCAGCAGTTCACCCGCTGGTGGCAGAATAACACAGAGAACACCTTGCCCCATTGAGAAGAGAGGAAAAATGGAGGGGGGGAAAAATAGTATTAAGAACTTGGTTAGGCTGGCAGAGGAGCAGGAGCTGGGTGAGGCTGAGGGTCTGGGCAGCCCAGCTGCCTTCATGAGGAGCCTGTGCTGGGCTGGATGCAGCAGACTCTTGTCTTCTGCTTTTCCCTTCATTCTCCCTGAATTTCTCATCCCTGCGCCTTCATTTTTAAGGAGTATGACTTCTGTGGAGCAGCAATGCCCGGAGATAATTCAGTTTATGCATCAGTGACTTCTTTACAAATATGTTGTGTTCCTAGAATTGTTGGTGTTATCTTTGTTTGTATCAGAGAGAGCAACTGACAGACATCCCTGCTCCTTTTTTTCTTTTTTTTTCTTTTTTTTTTTTTCCCCAATATGATAGAGCTTGCACTTGGGCTGTGGCTCTGCTTTTTTGGTTTGCTTTTTTGGTTTGCTTTTTTGGTTTGCTTTTTTGGTTTGCTTTTTTGGTTTGCTTTTTTGGTTTGCTTCTACTGTGTTGTGTGAAGCAATGCCTGGTCCAGGGCACAGAAGCAGGAGCCTACAAGTGACCACATTTAGAACCCCATTTAACACCAGTATTTTACACATATTTTGGTACGCAGTTTGGTGCAGATTAAATCATTCCTTCCCTTTATCAATAACTCAGCGGGACATGAGAAGCATTGGTGATGTCCCCAGTCCCTGTCCTGCCCTGGCATTTGCTGGTGTCTCTCTGGGTGGTTCCCCATTCTCCAATTTCCTCCACCCATTTCTATGCCTTCACCGTGTTTATCTGTGCCTTCTAATTAAACAAATGAAAGCCGCCCTCTTCAGTAATAGGCAATGTCATTATTTCACTGTTGTACAATATTTTACCAATGTAAACGTTTTTAAAGCTGTGATGGAAGCGTGAGGGAGAGCATGGCAGGGATGCAGTAATGTGTTGGATGAGTTTTTCTTGGCGATGTTGAGACTTGTGCCATCGAGCTCAGTAAATGCAGGCATTAGACAGGAGTGAGCTGCATTTAATAGACTACTTATGCAAATGACAGGAAAAAAACCATGACAATAAATAAAGGCATTTATTTTTTATCTTGCATAGGCCATGCTGTGGAAAGGTGTGCAGCCAGAGCTCTGGAAATGTAATTTGCAAAGGTCAAAGATTGATAGCAGAATTCGTAAATGCGCCTACTTAACAGAACCGGCCAATTACTCTTTGTAAGGAACTTACCAAACACTTTTGCATCTTCTGTCAGACAAATTATTAGCTATTGGAAAAGCCTTATTCTTCAATTTTTCAGACCATCCTCTTCCTTAGATTTCTCGATCTTCAGGAAATCCTTCATCTAGGATTTTCCTCTATCTTCTTGAAATACAAATGTGAAGGATGCATCCAAGCATCAACACTTCTTGTTCTGCAGGGGCTCTCTTTCATGCCGGTGCTTTCAGGAGCATAATTCTTCCAGCTGGAAATGCTGAAATAAACCACCACTATCCCTGGAGGATGAGGAGCATGTGGGGCTGTGCTGAAGGACCACACAAGAGTGGTCCTTCACTCTACCTCAGCATTGGCAGCAAGGATGCAGGTGCTCCTGTGGGTGTTTTTTTGGGTGCTCTAGGGAAGTTTGGATCTAAAAAAAGAGAAGATGGGACAACTGAAGTTTAGTGTGCTCATTCAGAGAAGCATTTAACCATACCTTGCGGTTATTAAGGTGGGCAGTGCCTGAGGACATCAGCTTAAAGCAAGCAGTGCTACAAACTGTTGGGAAAGGGGTGGAGAACACAACCATAGACACTATTGTCCCATTATGCACAGGCAGACCCTTGGCATGCTCATGCCCTGACTTGTGCATGCTGCTGTGGTCCTCTCACCTCCTAACAACCAGCAGAGCTGGAGGAGGGACACCGAAAGGTGATCAAAACTGCTCAGCAGCTTCTGTGTGGGAAATGACCCAGTGGGTTTGGTCCTCCAGGTTGGCAGGCTGTGGTGGAGGTCATCTGTGGGAGACCAGCTCTGACTTTTCAGCTGGTTTTCAAACATCTACTGTTAGCTGTCTTCTACCATCCAAGAACCAGAGGACACAATGCTTGCAGAGGCAGGGCTCAAAGTGAACAGCAGCACTTCCCTTGCACAAAAGGTAGTGAAGTTGTTGTACCTCCTCAACACCAAAAGCTTATGGGTGTTCACATGGCAGCTGAGCAAGATCGTGGCTGTTAAATACAAACCTCTGGCTAAGGAAATCCCTGAGCTGCAAATAGTCAAATTGCTGGGAAAGTGCTCTGGGGAAATCTCCCTGGGTACTCGCTCTGTGTTTAAGCTCTTCCCCGAGGTAGACAAGTCTTTGGTCTAAGCCAGGATGGCTGCTGGTGTGCTCTGTTCAAGGCTTATGTGTCTGCTCCCAGCAGCTGACTTCAGCAGGAGTTAAGCGTAGCTGCAGTGGGCTCCACATGAGTTTTCCCATTTTCCTGGATGGGGATGATCCATTTGAACCCAAGTTCCCCCTCTTTTTTGCATTGTACTACTGGAGTCTTTCCCTGGTCAGGTCAAAATTTAGCAAGCCCACTTTGAAAGCCTGAGCCACAGTGCCTTGGATGAAGGATGACATTGGGTCTGGATAGAAGATGATGAGAAAGAAGAGAGGGGGAAAAAAAAAAAAAGGCAAGAAGTACTGACAAAATTATATTTATTGAATTTTTTTACACATATAGCATGTGCGGTTAAAAATACAAGTGGGTGTGAAAATATCAGCAAATGAAGAGATATATTTGAATTTTAGCACTGTAGCTATCATTATGTGGGCTGGGCCATGAACTTGAGCGTGTCTGGAAGGCAGACCTGCTAAACTGCGTTAGGGATGCTCTGCACGTAGTAGTCCAGTAGCGTTCATGGGGAGCGTGGGGGGGGAAATAAGCTTTAGGTTACAAGTAGCTATGATCATGGAAATACCTTGAAAATCGCTGATTAGTTTTGTCTAATAAGCATATTCTGAAAATAATGTTTCTGCATATATTTTTGAAAATCCACTCTAAAGTCTCAACATTCCCCACATCTTGCCTCAAGAAAAACAGCTGCGGCTGAAAATCGGGAATTGTCAGCCTGTATTGTCAAAACAACTTTATTTTATCAAGTCAAGATAATGTTGAGAGAAGTCTATACCCACTTTAATTGCTTTGACATTCAATTAGCAAGACATTCTACTCCTCTCCAATAGAGTGAGCTTTTGTGTGGCTCGTAGGAAAACATGGCTGGAAACGCACGGGGGGATGTCATCGCGGCCGTGTTCCTGGCACGGTTCACCTTACCCATCTCGCTGCTGACAAGGTGTACATGCCCCTATTCCCCAGCGTGAGACGTTCCCCAAGAAACCTATTCCAGTGCTTTACTCTCCCACGTCGCTCAATTTATTATTTTTTATGTTTTCCTGCCATTAGATCTGAGTCTCTCTTGTGCCCATTTAAATCCCTTATACTTTTTTTTTGCCCAGTCCACCCTGTAAGTGAAAAACTGATTTTTCCTCCCAGCTTTGCTACAGCTGTTGCCGTACTTGAAAATTGTTATGTCCTCTTCTAAATGTTCTTTTTTTTTAGGATAAACAACCCCAATTCTTTTAATCTTTCCTCAGATGTCAGGTTTTCCAGACCTCTGATTAATTTCATTGCTTTCCTTGAGATGCATTATGCTCAGTGAATAATGACTCTTGTCCCCTAGGATAGGTCATTTATACATATAGCCGAATATTTATTCATTTAATCATTTTACAATATGTCGATTGACGTAGCAGCCGAGCACTTGCATAGTTCTTACAAACACAAGCGCAACATGGCAAGAAGACTAATAAGCGGTAACAATTAAATCCAATAAAGATATTTGTGGTGCTCTGAAACTTGTTAGAGTCTGGCTTGAGCAAAGTGGTCAAATGAGCCCTAATTTTGATGAGCTGGACTTGTTGCACACAGACGTTCAGCCAAACGCCTCTGGAGTTAACATGGTCCTGCTGTTGGAAAAATACCGAGTGTACCCAAGGAGTGGCAAAAATCCAGGCTTGGGGAGGGGAAAGAAATGGAAAAAAAGTTTGTGCAGTGTTCTGGTTTGGGTAATTAGATTTGCCTAAATACAGGAAACTTTGCTCACCCTGTGAAACTGTGAAGGACTTTAAACATATTGCTGTGTAGGGAGGCTGAGGTAGTTCTGAGTGAGAGCTGAGAAAGACATGGACTTAATAGGCTTTGTAGGTGATTCTCATGGAACGGTTTGAGTTGGAAGGGACCTTAAAAATCCTCCAGTTCCATCCACTCTGCCATGGGCAGGGACACCTCTCACTAGACCAGGTTGCTCAGAGCCCTGTCCAACCTGGCCTTGAACACCTCCAGGGATGAAGCAGCCACAGCTTCCCTAGGCAACCTGGTCTCACCACCTTCAGAGTGCAGAACTTCTTCCTAATTTCTAATCTAAATCTATCATCTTTCTGTTTGAAACCATTACCCCTCATCCCATCACTACAAGCCCTTGTAAAAAGTCCCTCCCCAGCTTTCTTGTAGGCTCCCTTCAGATACTGGAAGGCTGCAAGAAGGTCTCCCCAGAGCCTTCTCTTCTCCAGGCTGAACAAGCCCAACTCTCTCAGGAAGATTAGAAAGTCTGAAATGAGCTGTAAGGAATGGGAATGTTACAAAACACTGCTATTATCTGCTATTCCTGGGACCCTCGGTAGGGATGGAACTGCAGGCTGTGAAGCTGCAGAGATGGGGGCCTCGGCTCATTGATCCAACCTGGCCAGACCCCTCCTGTAGAGCCTCCTGACCCTCAAGCAGATCTTCATCATCTCATGGCATCATCATCATCGCACCCGCTTTCCACTGCCCGTGTTTGTGCATTCCTCGCAGCACTGCTGAGGTTTCTCCAGCCCTGCCCAGCCCAACCTGCATCACACGTTAAAACACGGGAGTTGCATTTCATATCTGCTCTGAATGATTGGCTAATTCACACCAAACCCCAGCCTGGTGTTCATTTACTTAGCTCTTTTATTACTAGATTGAGAACTATCTATCAAATTAACCTGTTTATCAAAAATTCATTACAGTGAAGTTGTAATTATGTTTAGAAGCGGGGGATGTTCGCTGGGTGCAGTGGGAAGAGCTTCATTGCTGGTACTCGAGCAACACAGGAGACCTCGCCGTGCGTATCAGGATGGGCCTCCTTGGTGTGCCTGGGAGCTGAGGAGCACAGATCTGTCCCACAGCCAGTGGCGATGTCATCTGCCTGTTTCCAGGAGGAATAACTCTTATACTGGGTTAGGATTAGGTGAAAAATGTCACCGCCAAGTGATACATCTCCTTGAGTATCTTCATTTTTAATTTTCTCAGCTCAAGTATTTTGGCTCTGATTTTGAAAGGTGCCAAGTATCTCCGGTAGGGAAATAGAATAAGGAAAGGGGATGGAACATGAGACTTGAATAAAACAAAGAGCAAATACTTTCTGGAAAACCTTATTTTCTGTTCTCAGCCTGCATGTGTGGAGTATTTGGTACTTTGAGCTGGACAAGCAGAATTTGTGAGTGGGAGTTTACATGTATATAAAGCCCTTGACTGTCTCCAAAACAAACCGACAGAAAAGTCGTTCTCAAAGTAGGGAATAAGCCAGCGTGAGAACCGTTAGCAGAGCTCTTTAAATGACAAAGTCTCTTCTTTTCACCCATAAATATTTACACTCCACATTTCTTGAAACATCTGCTCCGAATATGCAGACAAGTAGCCCCATAACCATACATATGACACTAATACTCAAACTGATAAAGAGTAATAATTAATGTGAAATTTGTGAGAAATTAACTAGCTAATTTGCATGTTGAGACTGTGCCATTTCAGGAAGTGATAAAGCACGGCTTTTGTTTGCGTACCCGCGCGCCCGGGGCGGGTGGGAAGGTGGCCTTGGAGAGCAACGAGGGCAGCCTCAAGACATTTTCCAGTGTTTAAACAGTTTGTGCCTTGCAACCTGTCACTTTATAGAGCCATTTGAATGAATATGGCTTTATTTTTATTTTTTCCTCCTTTAAAATGTGCAAAGCGAAGAACTTTATATGATGTAAATGAACTTTTGTGTGTTGGTGTGGAGATGATCTTTGCATCTGGGACCAGGTGGTGTTTGTTGTGGTGAGGCAGTGGCGGCGCAGGTTTGTTGTACCAAGAAGATGTTGTCCTTAATTAATACTAAATTTAATGGGCACGTGACAGGCCAGTTACTGTTGCCCTGAGGTGATCCAAACTTATAGATCCTGTTTTTTTTTTAAGAATATTTTAATTTATATGCATACTTGAAACATTAGGACAGGAGATACCCTTTTCTGGCTGGTATTCTCATTGAGTGCCTAAGTGCAATGAAAAGACCAAGACGTGAGCCGAAGTCTAAACGGCCGTAGCTTTTTCAATACATCTTAAAGACCATCCAGTTCCAGCGCTCTGCCATGGCAGGGACACCTCTCACCAGACCAGGTTGCTCAGAGCCCCAGCCAACCTGGCCTTGAACGATTCCAGGGGTAGGGCACCTACTTTGTCTCTGGGCACCCTGTTCCAGGGCCTCAGCACCCTCATAGCAAAGAATTTCTTCCTTATATCTAGTCTAAATCGGCTCTCTTTCAGTTTGAAACTGTTACCCCTCGTCCTATGACTGCACTCCACATCTTTATCCTCTGCATTTCATTCTCTATGTAAGATCCAGTGTTCTTGTAGCCTCCTTACAGGCTAGATTTAGATTTCTGGGATGAAGCACCAGCTGTGGGACTGGCTTTGGCAGCAGCTTACTGGAGCTACTAGGAGGTGTGTAACGTGGTACTCTCCAGCATCACATCTGAGGGCAGCTGCTGTGGTGGGCTGACCGCCATCCAGAGAAGAGCTGAGTGGGCAGGGTTGGCTTGCTTGTTCAGAGTATTCCTGATGCCCTATGTGTCTCATACGACCTGTTGCAAATACATGAAAAATACAGCCAGTAGAAAAGGCTGTTGAAGGGTGTCTGATGCTCAACTTGCACTGCTCATCTTCTCCATAGTCCTCATTACTGTAGAGATGATGCTCTGTGGAACAGATTCTTCCAGCTACAGTGTTGTGTGAGATGCTCCAGGTGAAGGCACATCTGAGCTGGAACATGGATTATCAGACCTTATCCTACTTATCTTCAATATTTCATGTAGCAGCTCAGCTATTTTTAATGATGAATTGTGGCTATTGTAAACAGGAGTACTCAAATCATGGTCTCACTGCACATGTCTTTCATGACTGTGCTGCCACAATAATGAAGAATGGGAGATAATGACTTAAGGAAAAAGTGCTGGATTAAGTGGGACAGTAAATTAGGCATTTATCTCTCTCCATTGGAGGCCTGTTTCCAGGTCCCTTCTAGGTCTCAGCTGAGCTCTATTTAAAAGTAAACCACGTCGTATTTCACAAAGCCAACCCACTCCATAGAAATCAGCATATAAGCGCTCACATTAAATTACCATATTACCCAGGAGGTCCTGGTTTTCAGGAAGGTCAGAGTTGAGGTGTATTAGCAAGAAAAAATAAGGTTATACTATTCTATCTTCACTGTGCACCCAGAGTATGGAGAATTCCCACTTACTGTCTGTGTCTCTTGCTCTCTGTTTTGTTTAGGGTTTTTTTTTTTTTTCTCCTATGTGTGTTTTTAAATTCTGGTCATTTTTAGACTATAAGAAAACTACTGCGTACAGAAATGGCATGCCTGCCACTTCCTCTCAAGGGGAAAGGATTGTAAGGTATTAGATTCAATGAAGTGTGTTTGACTGTGCATGTGCTAGAGCGTTTTACTCAAAAAACTATGGCAGAGATTATTATTAGGGTTACAAAGTCACAGGGCCCTTGCTTTATTTAAATCAGAAGATAAGCTACTTAGAGGAAGGCTCAAGATTGCATAATGGAGAAGATTCTTCCCTCTTGCTTTATTTGTTGCAAACATGGAAGGGGTTTCTGAGGAGAGATCTGGGCAGCTGAAGCTGGTTTTGATGAATTTGAGGCTCTCCTGGTGTCTGGGACGTATTCGCAGTGTGACGTTACTCACAGGGTCAGAAGGACTCTAATGTTCAGTCTTCAGCTATTGTTCAAGCAGCAACATCATATAATTGCCTTAAAATTTGTTGGTTTTCCCCCTTCAATTAGGCCTTATGACGTGCTGTCTCAGAACTTTGTTCTGACTGTAGGAAACCATCGTTCATCTCTAAATGAAAATATTTAAGTGGGCAGGTTGCACCAACTGTTCTTCTGACAACAATATTTTCAAAAGTTGAATAAAAGTTCTTGCTTCCTACCTGTTTACTATCACCTAATTTATTTTATTAACAAAGCAAAAAAAATTGGCTGCCCAGAGAGGTTGCGGAGTCTCCTTCTCTGGAGAGATTCCAAACCCACCTGGACACGATCCTGGGCCCCCTGCTCTGGGTGACCTGCTGGAGCAGGAGGGTAGGATGACATGATCTCCAGAGGTCCTTCCAACCCCCACCATGCTGGGATTCTGTGAAAGCTGCAGTCTAAGGAAGGAGCACATGCTGCCATCTTACAGTTGATTATGAGCGGAAAAGTCTTGTAGAAATGTTGCCAGCTGCTTTCTCGTTGGGGAAGTCTTCAGTTTTGTAAACATACACTTCCTCCTATGAACTAACATTTTTGTACTCAATGAAAAGATAATGACTTAAACCGCTCTTTACTTTCTCTTTGATTTTGGGCAAGTCTGCATCTCTTCTTTAGTTTATCATGCTGATATTTAAGAGTCATGAGTTACATAGAGGGTTGATTTATTTGTTTAGTTTTAATGAAAGCACAAGTACAATTGTTTGTTTTTTAATCGTACACAAACACATGAATGGAACAACTGCTTTTCTGTAAAACAGGCGACCAGTGACTGATGATAGTCACTGAAGTACAGTTATGTGGCTCATGCAGCAACATGGGGTGTTAAGTACATTTGTCCATTTATTGATTTGTTTAAAAAAAAAAAAAGACTCAGCATTGGTAAGGCTTTGTTGATAGACCAAAGACTGTAAAAAGTTAAGGAGCTACTTCTAAATATCTGGTTTCAGGCAGTCCAGTGAAATTTTCATATTTGTTTTGTATAGTTTGGTGATGGATGTGTTTCATGCAGTACTGTTAGGAAGTCTGGATTAAAAAAGCAGACTGTATTTGGGTTGAGACATCAGCTGTAACTTCTCACCGATGCTGACAGCCTGCATATCCTCCTTAGGCTAGGAACCGCCGTCTGAGCTGTTTTAAGCCAGGAAAGTCCATGGATAACCAAGTACACAACTTCCTGTCTGCAGGGAGATTTGGGCTTGGAAAATTTCAGGTGTTTGTCGTTATTTAAAATAATCATCATTGTAATAAACTTGAACCTGGGCTTACATCTGTCAAAGCAAAAGGAAGGTCAGGTTTGTTGGAGCAATGCAGGTTAGACTTACGGTGATGGGCTTTCTTGATTAACTGTTGAGAAGTTCCATTTAGTTGATATATTCCATATACTATTGGGAAATTCAGAGTATGCTATGCAGAGACATTTGATTTGCTATGGTTGGACTTGGGGTAAAATAAGGTCTACCTTAAAGTGATGAAAATAAAGGGTTAGAGACACCTTCCAAATAGACATCTCCCTGATAAAGAGGTATGTTGGAGCTCTACCTGACAGACACATATCCAGCTTGTTCCTGAAAATTCTCCAGTGTTAAAGACTTTGTGAATTACCCTCTTGCAGTGCTTATTTGATTCTTGTAATTTATCCTGATTCTTGTAATTTATCCTTTTCCTGGTATCAAGCTGAACTCTTGCTACAAATGAAGCTGAATATTTCCTGTTCTCGCTGACTGCACTGATCAGTATCTTCTTTGTAATAGTCTCCTGCATCTTAAAAAGTATTTCATATTTCTTTCAGGTTAATCTCTTCTTTGTTAAACATAATGCTTTCAGTCTTTCTTCACAGGTAAAGTTTTTTATATGTCCTACCATTTTTGGATGCTGTACTCCAGTATTGATTTGAGGATGCTGTACTCCATTAGTGATTTGATAAAATCCCATCAGTTCTTGTTGGTAATTCCTGTAAAGTGTGATAAAGGAATCTGGCCTCTACCTAATCCTTGAATTTTTACCTTTCAGTGGAAAATCAATATTCAACAATCAGAATTAAAACCTTGTGGTAACAGGTGGGGTAGTGACCGATGAATAAGAGAGCCACTTCAGTATTACCTAGATCACTCAAATGCTATGTAAACAGTGGTTTGACCTCTTGACATTGTGGCTTTTAAATTTTGACTAATACATTAGAGAAATTTTAGGCGGGCTGGTCACAAGTAAACACAGAATAGAAACCAAAAGCTTCAGAACAGTGGATTGGAATGGCCTCATGCGCATGGAGCTGGAATTACTTTACATTACCAAGCTTGCACAAAACATTTCATGATGGATTAGGAAATTTCTAGCAGGGGAAAAAAACCCTACAAAGATATCTGTGATATGGATCCGTATCTGTGTTGACATAATCAATGAGTTTTGAAAGGCAGCCAGACTGTTTACTTTATATTCTTTATATTTATCTGATACTACTTCAGTCTCAGTATTCCTGGCTGGAGGCGATCACAGGGAACTTCTCTTGCCTTTTTGTAATTACACTTAGTGCATAATTGGAGCTCAGGCATGTAATTTTGTCTTTTAAGGAAGTATTCATGATTACGCAGGAGATCTGGCTAGAGACAAAATCCAAATGTCTAACGTGCTGCTGGTGGTTTCTTGCCTTACTCCCGGTACCCAGCTGGTGCGTGCTGCTTGCAAGCTCAGTAACACATTTCCTGCCGTTGCAGGAACCTCGGCCGCTGGCGATGCCCTTGACCTTGCCGTTCTTCCTGGAACGGTTTAGAGTTACGACTTTTGCTCTTTTCCGACATGCTCACATAGATCAGCGTGTCATGTTTATGGCCCTGCTGCGTACTCTGGACTCTGCTGAACTACTTGCCTGTTGAGTGATTGTCTGTGATTGCGTGAGCTGGTAGTTCTTGTTCGTGTTTGCAACCCTTGGCTCCTTGAGACAGCATCGGATGCCGTCTCGCCTTTCATCCCGAATTGTCCCTGCTGGTGGTTTTATCTCCATTTTTTATGTTCTTTTGGGGCTGTGCCTTTTTTTTTCCCCCCTCTATGGGGCACGTCTTTCTTCACATACTATGTGTTCATGGCTTGAAAATTTACTTATTCACAACTTTTTTGATATACTACTAGTTCATGAAGGCACAAAGGAAAAAACCAAACAAAACCCCCACCCAATAAGAACCTGAGACTTTCCATGTTGTTTTAGTGTTCTAACTGAAGTGGAAATAGTCCACAATATTTAAGCACAAGCAAGATGTAAGTTGTTTTCTGTAACTGAGCAGTGACTTACTTTATGGATGGGCTTGTTCCACAAAACAACACTCAGGAGCCTATCCAGAGCTGCTGCTTGGAACTTCTTAGGAACTCAGAATTGTTCCCTCCCCCTTCATATTCCTTGAAAACTTTTCCTTTACCTCTCCAACTGGTGATACGGAGCACTGTAGTGTCATTGAGAGGACTGAAGTCCAGTCTGCTTAGATACCAGCGTAAACCATAAAAGGGTAGCATGGTTCTTCTGTGGTAGGGCCAGATCTTGACATTCTGAGTATCCAAAGTGGTCAGGTATATGTCTCGTGGCTTTAGACATTTCATGCAGAAGGCTATGATGCATATTTGTCTTCTGACCTTTTGCCTTCAGCCATGTATTAATAGACTTTATTTACATAGCTCATTTTTAGAAAGCACATATTCGAAATTACTCTAGAAGGTCTCACTGAATTCCTGAAAAACACAGAAGTCATTAAGCCTGTAGGTCCACTTATATCTAGTGCTCTAAACTTACACCCTACGTGCATAATGTAATGTATGAATTTATACAAGGTACTGTAGCACTCCAGTTTTAGACTGAAATCAATTTAAAAAGTAAAGTCAAAGCCAGAATAGGCTGTTCTTTGGTTGTACCTTTGAACTTTATTTCAGTTCAGGCTGTGTTTACAGTGTTAATGTTGGTCATGAAGGGACTCGAAAGCTTTGAAAAGCTTCTGTCCTTGCTTACTGCAATTCATTTGGAAGATCATGTGGCTTTAGAAGAGATTTTTTTGTTTGTTTTCTTTTAATTTGGGGAAGAACACTAAACATGTTTTTGTCTATTTTTAAAAGAAGCTATAATTATGTCCAAAATACCACAATAAGGAAATACTGAGTATGTATAATGGGTTTTTAATGTATTCAGCATATGGTAAAAAGGGAGCCTGAAAAGATTTATACAAGGACATACTAAATTAGTACAGAAAGATGCTAAATTCCTTAAAATGGATAACACTGAAAGTCCTTTCTGGTTATTTTTCCAAACCACAATGAATAACTTGCTGAAAAATCTATTTTGCTTGAACTGAACTCTGAAGTAAGTATGCCAGAACTCTAGAGTTCCTCAGAAAGCTTAGTAAGTAGAGATTTCTTACTCATCATGTAACTTACCTGTTCTTACAACCCTTGAAAACTAAAAAGAAATCAGAAGTATCAAGGCATCTATGCAAGATACGAAACTAAACTATAATGTTTGGATTATTAGGAAGCAGCTGTTTGTCTGCTTTTCTCTCCAAAAAAAGTTACTTTTGAATGGAAAAAAAAAATAAGAGGGAATTAAAATTGCTAATAAATCTTAAGTGTGTCACAGTTTCCATTTTTAAATCTAGGATTATTATAATTCCAAATAATTAAAATCTAAGAAATTACTGATCAAAACTAGGCATAAAGAAGTCAAACTATGTTAGAGTAAGAAATCTTAGTTCTAGTTTCTAAGATACTTTGCATTTGTGAACTTAAATGGGTTTAAACTCTTTAAAGATGCATTATTCAGAAGAAAAGTCTTCTCCATAACTTATTTTTCTACAGCATCACAACCTAACAGACTTCAGGAGTTTTTTTAGTATCCAAAACAGACTTACTCTTTAAAATGTACTTAAGTCAGGTTGGGAAGGTATTTGGTATTTTGAAAAATGATAGTAAATTGTCTAAAAAAGGGAGAACTTAAATACACTGAAGTTTCTACTCAAGCCCACCTGTGGCAGGTGGTTGAACCAGGTCTTCAGCACCACAGGGAAGATAAATTAGTAAAGCATGGCACAGATGTCTGTCTTAGGAAAAACTACTGCAAATGTATTCACTCAACAGAACTAGTTTGACATAATTAGCGATAAAATCATAAATTGAAGGTATTCACAGTGCCCAGTTTTAGGCTCTTTAAATATAACTATCTCCACCATAAACCAGCAGCTTCTAGGAAGCAGCTGAAGTAGATGCCTCAAAGCAGTGAATGTTTCAGCAGTAGAAGTTTAATTTTCCTGCATCCCTCTTTCCTCCTGTGCATTGTCCCAGAAGAAACTTCCCTCTTTCCTGCCAAGAGAAGGAACATGGGGAGAATCACCACATACACCGAGTGCCAGAACAGTCCTGCCAACCGCTCTGAAGTTAGGCCTTTCCCTCAGCCAAACTGTGTATAGAATTTAATTTCCTGTTACTGTGATCAGTAGATGAGTGGTCATTTTTCTTACAGTGTGTTCCCTAGCCTGTTTTAAGCAAGATCACCTTCCACACTGTTGATTCCAAAGAGAAAAAGCTCTTAAAGAAATTCTGCTCTCGGTTATGCCCTCACATGAAATGTTTTGATGCCGGTTTTTTTTTTCTCATCTGTGTTTTCCCGTTGTTGATCTTTTGAACAGATGGCTTCAGTTTTATGAAATGTACTGCAGCACCTTCCAATAAATTCTGTGAAGCAGTAATTGTGTGTTTATGTTTTGTAAAGTGCTTACTGTGCTCCTTTTACCTGTACGAGGCATCAAGTTGCCTTTTTGGAGGAGGTTTTGCTCGCATCTGAGGCTTAAGGTGATTTTTTTGCATTACCATCATTGGCATGCACATTTTTTCCCCTAGATTTCACTTGGTGCATCTTTATAAACCTCAGTTCTTTGTGGTAGTGCCTAGAAGTTTCAAATGAGGATTAGAATGGTGGTGTAACTTGCATTGGAGGAGCATTACAGCATGATGGGGGTTGGAAGGGACCTCTGGAGATCATCTCATCCAACTCTTCTGCTCCAGCAGGTCACCCAGAGCAGGGTGCCCACGATCACAACCAGGCATGTTTGGAATCTTTCCAGAGAAGGAGACTCCACAGCATCTCTGGGCAGCGTGCATAACAAAAATGGTGGCTGTACCAGTTTTTATAGTACATCCAAACCATATCACAAAGCATGTGGCTTCTGTAGCAGAATCCTTTAAATGTTTCCCCCTCGCCCTTTTTTTTGTGTGTGTGTGTGGCAGGAGAGGTTGTTTGTTTGTTTTAGGGAGAGAGAGGGTTGAAATCTGTATGGACTGGCCTGCAATAAAGCGTGTTAGGATCTTAAGTTTAAACTGTATCTTTATGTTTCCTAAACTTATTTTTAAAGTCTTGGTATAGTACGGCAAGGATTTGCATCTCTTCCTGAGAGGTTTACTAAATATGGCTTTACAATAATGCGCTTTATGTAACTCTCCTCTAAAATAAAAATGATGTTTATGAACGAGAAGAGTATCCCATCTTCAAACACACTGTGACTTTTTCAAATAGCTAAGAATAGACTTTGGCAGCTGCTGGTCCTCTGAGGGGATCTAAATCACTCCAGGGATAATGTGAAGCCCCGTTGGCTGTAGCAGACGTTTCATCCGTCCTCTGCGTGCGTTCTGGGGCTGGATGGTCAGGCAGCAGTTGCGTTCGCAGCAATGGAAGGCTTTGCTGTGTAATTATGTTAACATGCCTGGTATTGTCGTCTTCCTCTGACTCTTCCCCCTGTAGAAATTATCCCTTTGGGCTAAAGGATGGATGAGGAACTGCCAGATTGAGTTTGCTTAGCTGCTGCTGTCAGCAGCAACAACTATGTGTTCCTGCCTGACTTTGACAACATTTTGAGGTGTAAAGCAGGCTTTAAGTTTCTAGAAGCTTGTTCAAGCTATAGTACAGGCTGCCATCAATAGAAAAATCCCAGGCATTTGCTTCTGTGCATGGGTGTAAATCAGCTGTGCAGTGCAGCTGCAGGAAGACCCGCAGAGGAAAGGCCACGTGCATTTATTTCTGTCCAGGAAATCCCAGACAAAATGGTAGCCCAGCATACTCATGTGACCTCTCTCTTCTGAAGTAGAAACCCATCCTCCTCAGGATCCCATTCATCTCCCTGATCCAGGATGCTCATTTCAGCATCCTAAGCCCCACTGCCTTCCTGCCTCTGACTCCTCCACAGTTAAACCCCAGTCCATGCTCTGTCACACAGGCTGATCCGACCTTGTTCTCTCTCCCTTCCAGCAGCAGGTCCTGCTCTTTCCCTGCTGCACCCCTCCTTCCCTTTCCCACTCCCACCTAATGCACTCCTGCCCAGGACACGCCTGCTCTGCTCTCCTGCACGGCTCCTACCCACCCATGTGCAAACAAGATCCTCAGCACAATTCCCACACTCACCCACGGCTCAGAGGAGGCCACAGAAATGATCTGGAACAGGCTGAGAGAGTTGGGCTTGTTCAACCTGGAGAAGAGGCAGCTCTGGGGAGACCTTCTTGCAGCCTTTCAGGAGTTAAAGGGCACTGGTCAGAAAGATGAGGACAGACGTTTTAGCAGGGCCTGTTGTGACAAGACAACAGGTGATGGTTTTAAACAAAAAGAGGGGGATTTAGACTAGAGAGGAGGCAGAAATTTTTGACACTGAGGGTGGTGAGAGCCTGGCGCAGGTTGCCCAGAGAGGTGGTGGCTGCCCCATCCCTGGCA
>JAVSBS010012085.1:49749-62206 GCA_033124195.1 Coracias cyanogaster | reverse complement strand
TTATTTGAATATATTTGGTAATAAACTTGTTAAATACTCATCGATCTCCGTGGTTGCCTACGAGCTTGTTGGGGTAGAATCTCGCTTTGCCCTCAATCTTCCTTCCCTTTTGGGAGGCGGCACGGACGCTCGCGCCAGGACCATGATAAAGGCCTTTAATAACTTGCCTTACAAGAAAAAAAAACAAAGAGAAGAAAAAAACAAGGAACATTCAACTGAATGTTCACTAATGTACGGCAAATATAGTACTGAACATGTCTCAAAACACAACCTAAGTGCTGCAGTACAATGAAGGTGGATCAAAGTGGCACAAGATATTTCAGTATGAATTTCTTTACTTCTCTGATTTATATCTGATCCACCAAAGTTCTCTGCCATAAAACAATACTTTTCCAGAAGTGTTACTACTCTAATAAGAGCTGAAAATATGAACATGGCTGAAAAATTAACCAGCATACAATAATTATAACTGTTAAGGACTTCTGTACAGAATGTGAATGAATGAAGTTGGAAAAGCCATAGGTTATTTGGATCACCTGTTACACCATTAGACATTCACATATTGCTGATGGATGAGGTGTTCTCCCATTTTTATTTTTTTTAATGAATGAGTTAATGAAACTAAAGAAATAATTTGAAGCTACTTTGTTGAAAAAGAATCTAGTGAGTTTCCAATAGAATATAGCCAGAATAAATCCAGCTGCATGGTGATATTTAGGGTTATTGTGTGACTATATAGTGAAAGGAAATAGTATTTCGTGCAAATAGGTTTGAAAGACTGAGTAAAGAAACAATTTACTATTGATATTTAAAATGTCTCTAATAGATACAGTGACTATCAAGTAAATCATAAAGAACATGTAAGAGTGGTGTTATAAACTCTCAGCATCAGAATACTGGTGTTACTGAGATAACTTATTTCAGAGCTACGTGATTATTTTTCATAATAATAGATAATTATAAGTAGTAGTGTTCTAAAAGTTAAGACCTGTAAGATAACTTAGATCTTTTTCTACTGCAACTTGATTGTAGACAAAAAGCATTGACATTACCTGATAAGTTGTTAGCATAGATTTTCAAATTAAATACCTTTTTTATTTCATGAAAAGTGTCATTTCTTTGGTTTCTTGGCTCTAGAAGTTCATCAAATTTACATATATAGAAACCAGATGCTGCTGTATTACTTTGCACAGCTGAGCAATACCTATATTGTTTACTGTAAATAAAAAGGCATCTGTGTCTACTTATTCATGATGTTTCCAGTTATTGTCAGTTGGTACAATACTGCAAGCTTTTCTGAGAAATCTGCAACCATCAGTAAAATCTTCACTTTTTTTGAAGTTAATGAAGAAACTCCAGTTGATTTAATCAGATTATAAATTTCACTCTACCTGGTATTTTGTCTTGAGATACTTCAGTGGCAGTGTTAGCAAAACATAATAGAATATCTGAATCCAATGATACAATATAGGATTTTTGTTGTTTTCTTTTTTTTTTTCAGGAAAAAATTCAGAAAATTATATCAATCAGGAAACACTTTTTTACTGTGAGGGAGACCAAGCACTGGTGGAGTCTCCATCCTCGGAGATATTCAAAAGCTCTCTAGACCTGTTCCTGGGCAATGTGCTCTAGGTGGCCCTGCCTGAGCAGGGACATGGTTGGAACAAATGACCTCCAGAAGTCCTGTACAGAATTGTATACCAAACCTATTGCAGTTGTCCGTAATTGATTGTACAGGCAGAAATGTCCTTACATTGCAAAAAAAGACTTCAGTGAACCTACTAAGCTGCACAGGCACCTGGCTTCAATAACTGGGTATGCTGAGCATGATCACTCTCATACCTCATATTGCCAAATATGTACCTAAGTTTGGTCTTGTAGCCCACTCTTAAAACTTAGCTGTAACTGGAATGTAACAGCAAGAACACTCATTCCAGAGCTAATGGCATGGTTCAGTGTGCTCTTCAGTTTGAGGTCATTAACATTGCCTTTTAATACAATTACAGGGCTCAAGAAAGCAGATTAAAGGCAAGAAAGTGTCCAGCTTGTTATCGTTCTTTCTGCTGAAGTTGGAGTATTGATTTTACACAGAACTCTCATTTTAAGTATCTATTGGTTTCTTCCATCTCTTATGATGTGTCTTGCACCTCCTGGTATATTAACAGCCTCTTTCCTTTCAAGAAAAAAAAAAAAAACAAAAAAAAAAAACAACACACGTTAAGTTTTCCACTCAGAGCAAAATCTGTAATAAGTAGCAGTGGAAAAGACTCATTCATTAAGACACTTAGATTGAATCTGAATATTGCAAAAGAGATAATTTCAAAGGCTTTTAGAAAGATCTGTTGTATTAATAGAAAGAATGAAAGGTACTAAATTTTGAAGGAAGGTTTTGGGGAAAAACATCCTAAAAACAATTAAAAAAGTGCCCTATTATACTAATCAACAATCTAAAGGTAAAACAGACGTTTTGTGAAAGCCTTGTTTGTTTATTTTTGCATTGTTTTGACTGCAATGAAAGCAGAGTAAGTGGATTAAAGATCTAAAAGAGCAGTTTAGTTCTGCCAGGCTGTGATGAAGTGAATAGAATACTGTGCATTATACCTTTCCTTTTAATGCATTTGTCACTGTCTTTGCCAGTCTCTAACTCCTACCTGTAACTGAAATGTGTTCCAAGGCATGTATAAAACATATTCATGCTATTTTTAACGGAAAATAAAGTGTCTATTCCTCCGACCACAGAAATAATTTATTTAATATGTATGAAGATCTCACCTAAATTCTGATAATGAAGATGTTTCATCTGGGGCTAGGTCTAACTGTGATCATTTATCAAACCCATGATTATTTTCAATAAAAAGTAAGAAGAAGATTTATTTTCCTTTTCTTTAAAATGTATTAGCAATCAAGTGTCAGCAAAATGTATGGCTGAAACCCTTATGGGAGAGGGTTTTAATTTGCTTTAATCTGAGTACTAGTCATTAAGCATTTTAATAAGTATTGAGGTTTCTATCTTAAAATTTTGCACTGGGTTTTGAGCACTGAACTGAAAAATTCCACCTTAGTACTGGACAAAGCTTTGAGGTTGTTTGACCTACATTTTTTTATTTCTTTGTATACTTTTATAAAAATTTAACAGACAAGGTAAAAAAATAGTACAGAGTCAAAACAGAGTTGAGTAAAGTATGTATAGATATACTTTTAAATATAAAAATTTCAAGGTCACTAGATAAGACAGCATGGAAAGGAAAATTTTTTATAAATTGCCCTGCATTTATACAGGATGTCTTACTAAGTTAGAACTTACTTCTAGTTTTGATTTTATTAAATTCAATGACTGTATCATTACTACAGTCTACTTTTATCCTTAGGAAACAATTTTTTTAGTCATCTTTTGAGTCTAGGGTCTGCATGTTTCCTAACTCTCTTAGTAACATCTGCTTTGGTTTCAGTTGCATACTCCTATCTGTGATCCTTTATCCTGCCACACCTTGCAGTTCCTGGAAACTTCTCTACTTACGGATATCAAAATTTTCCAGGAAATTATCAATCTCCTGGTCTTCCAGGTACTCGTTCCTCTTAGTCCCTGTGTTTTTAAAGGAAAACAGCATTGGAAATCAGAGAAAAGAAAAAAAGAAAGAAAAAATCCTTCAAACCAAACCAGACCATCACAATTCTATTCCAGTTGTGTTTACTATTCTTTCTTCCTGAAAATGGAAATGTACAGTTTCATGCTTTGTGTTGTTGTCCAGTCTTGTCTGTTTTGTCATCTTTCACACTATGCTTAAATATCTGTAAGTTATTCTATTTTCCTTCTTTGCATTAACATCTGAATATTTGAGCTATATCTTACTGACCACACTTAATTATCTGTCTGTCTTAAGCACAGTCCTTTCACTGTCTATATTGCTGATTTGAATACTTCTGCAACCAATATTAGTACTTTTATTACTTCTTCTGGCAGGTCTGTGTCATTCCTTTTTGCATTGATGTATTTTCCAATTTTAAAAAAATGTTAATTATTAAAAAGAAATTAAAGAATTGCACTTCATCCCAGATCAGCAACTGTCTCATTTTAAGTGTTAGGTTTGTAATGCCTCTAACATTATTTAATTAATCTCAATAGAGTGACATCAGAATGCTTATTGTCCAGTTACACTAATATTGAAGGGGGAAAGGATAAAACAAGTCTTGCTACAGACAAGGTGATTGATTCGTGGGCAGTAAGTTGAATTTCAGAATTCAGGACAGATAACTTTGTCTTCTTCAAAGACATACTCAGAGGAATATCATAGGCTAGAAAGTATGGGGGTCTAAGAGAGCTGCTTAGTATTCAAGCATCACTTCATCCAAGCTCAAGATTGGTCCATTCCTCTAAGTAAAAAATCAAGTGGAGGAGGCAGAGGACCTGCATGCATGAGCAAGGAGCTTCCTAAAAATCTCATATAGAAGGAAGAAGTTTACAATATGTGGAAAAAGGGACTGGTCACTTTGGAGGAACATAGGAACGTTGTCAGGGCATGAAGGGATGAAATGAGAAAGACTAAAGCCCTCTTGGAATTAAATATGGCAAAAGCTGTAAAAGGAAACAAGAAAGGTTTCTTCAAGTACATCAGTTGCAAAAGGAAGACTAAGGAAAATATGAGGCCACGGCTGAATGAGGTGGGTTCCCTGGTGACAGATGATACAGAGAAGGCGGAGATACTGAATGCCTTCTTGCCTTCAATCTTTACCACTAAGACCAGCCATCAGGCACCCCAGCCCCTGGAGGTAAGAGAGAAGGTGTGGAGGAAGGAAGACTGTCCACTGGCTGATGAGGACTGCGTTAGAGATCGTTTAGGCAAACTGAACACTAACAAATCCAGGGACCTGGGTGAGATGCACCCACTAATGATGAGGGAGCTAGCTAATGTTGTTGGTATGCCACTCTCCATCAGTTTTGAAAGATCATGGAGAATAGGAGAGATGCCTGAGGACTAGAGGAAAGCCAGTGCCACTCCAGTCTTCAAAAAGGGTGAGAAGGAGCACCCAGGAAATTACAGGCCAGTCAGCCTCTCCTCCATACTTGGAAAGGTGATGGAACAGCTCATTCTGGAAGCATAGTCCCAACACTTGGAGGAAAAGGAAGTTATCAGGAGTAGTCTGCCTGGATTCACCAAGGGGAACTCATGCTTAACTAACCTAATTGCCTTCTATGATGGGTAGCTGAAGTGCTGGGGCCTAAGTTGTGGGCTCCAAGTTGGAGTTGACCTGTGAATGAGTCACAACCTAGTGGAATGTTTTGTTCTTCCTATTGGCTTCATGTTCCAGAGGCAGAACCTGGCCCACCTGTGTCTCCATGGCTCTGCCCTCACCCAGGCTGTTGTTGTTGGGGTGGTGGGTGAGGCCAGAATTATATAAACCAGGAGCCAATGGGTCAGAGAAGCTTCCTGTTGGGTGTGGCTTCTGTTGGGGCTGGTTGCATCTTGCTGAGCTCTCTCAGTGGTGTTCCTCCATGTGAGGGGCCGCTGAGGGAGCCATCTCTGTCTGTTGTGTCCAGCAGGTGATGCTAGCACCACAGTGTGCAGCAGAGGAGCTTGGCCCATAGGAACCTATGGCAGAACTATCTGAAAGAAGACTTGCGAGGGTATGTTGCTGAGTTCAGTGTTGGCCTGTGTGATCAGGCAACTGATGGCAACATAAAATGATGACAGGTGAATCAGCACAACGGTAGCTGAAGGGAGAGCAGTGGATGTTTTCTACCTTGACTTCAGGATGGCTTTTGACAATGTCTCCTGTAACATCCTCATAGGGAAGCTCATGAAGTATGGATTAGATGAGCAGACTATGAGATGGATTGAGAACTGGCCAAATCACAGAGCTCAGAGGGTTGTGATCAGCAGCGCAGAGTCCACTTCAAGGCCTTTAGCTAGTGGTTTTTGCTAGGAGTCAGTACTGGGTCCAGTCTTGTTCAACATCTTCATCAATTACCTGGATGAAGGGATAGAGTGTACCCTCAGGAAGTTTGCTGATGACCATTCCTGAAGTCATACAAGGCCAGGCTTGATGGCGCTCTGAGCAACCTGATCTAGCCAGAGACATCCCTGCTGACTGCAGGGGGGTTGGACTAGATGACTTTGGAAGGTGCCTTCCAACCGAATGCGTTCTATGATTCTATGATTCTGTGATACAAAACTTGGAGGAGTGTCTGACACACCAGAAGGCTTTGCTGCCATTCAGTGAGACCAGGAAAGACTGGAGGGGATCCTAATGAAGTTCAACAAAGGCAAGTGTAGAGTCCCGCACCTGGGGAGCAATAACCTAATGCACCAGTACAGATTAGGGGTTGACCTACTGGAAAGCAGCTCCATGGAGAAGGACCTGGTAGACAATAAGTTAACCATGAGACAGCACCATGCCCTTGTAGCTTCTCCAGTTCAAGAGAGACAGGGAACTACTAGAGAGAGTCAAACAGAGGGCTATGAGGAGGATAAAGGGACAGGAACACTTCTCTTACGAGGAAAGGCTGAAAGACTTGGGTCATTTAGCCTGGAGAAGAGAAGGCTGAGAGGGGATCTCATAAATGTGTATAAAAGACTGAAGTGTGAGTGTCAATAGGATGGGGATAGTCTCTATTCATTGGTGCCCAGTGATAGGAGGAAGGGAAACAGGCACAAACTGGAGCACAGGAATTTCCGCCTAAAAATAAGGAGAAAGTTCTTTACTGTCAGCGTGACAGAGCACTGGAACAGGGTGCCCAGAGAGGTTGTGAATTGTCCTCTGGAGACTTTCAAAACCTGCCTGGATATGTTCCTGTGTAACCTGCTATAGGTAAACCTGCTTTGTCAGGGGGGTTGGACTAGATGATATCTAGAGTTCCCTTCTGAACCCCCCTACCATTTTGTGATTCTGTGAATACGCAGTATTGAAAGCATGATCCTGGAGCTTATTCCATTCAGCCGAAGGCTGAGTGACCTTTCATTGTGGTACTCACTCCTCTAATTGTAACTGACAGAACAATATCCTACTTTCAAATACATCACAGAAGACTAGGTATGGGCAATATGTTACTTTAAACATGATTGGAACATTTTTAGTTGTAATTGGCTAGACAACCTTAGTGGTCCCAGTGAAATATTTTAGGCATATACATTTGTTAAGATAATGAAAAGCACTCATGACTTATGCACGCACATGCATATAAATTAACAAAAGATTCCTTAAGATCTCATACATCACAAAGTACCTCTATTTCTGTAGCTTCAGGTCTAAAACTTCATCACATTTCTTTCAATTAAATGCATTTTGTACTAATATGTGGCAACAGAGAGACAGAGTTCCTCTTTTGACTGTGAAGTCTAATATTAATGATGTATTCTAATAAATGTAGATAATATTTTAATGTAATAAATATAATATTTAATAAGCTTTTGAACTAGTTTTTATATATTGACTTCCAAATTGTGACAGAATGAATAAGTATGTTATTTAAAAATATATGTATGTATGTATATATAAAAGTAATTTCCTTTTGGAAATATGGTTGTCCCAAGTATTAAAATTCTGGTTTCATGATGCTTGTTTTCTCACAGTATAGGATATACTTGACAGTGGAGAGACTAAATGGGCTCAATATCAAAGCACTTTTATATTTAATTTTAAGGAGTGACATGTCCTCCCTCCAACAGGGGAGGCAATGTGGCCTGGGACTCATAGGAGTCCCAGATGGGTGGTGCATGGTCCTCTGTCTGGGCCATGGACTCCCCTTTGTTACACCTTAGTCACTTCTAAAGTCTCTCTGGGATTGCTTCTGTATGGGAACTTTTCTAGGGTGTCTCTCAGGATCACAAGCAAGTTGAGAAATAGTTATAGGATTGGGTAAAGGTCAGCTCATGAAGATTCCTATGGTGTTGAACAACTGGCTGCCACTGTTGGAGTGACTCACTGCCTGCCCATCTCAAAGGTACTCTGGACAGGCCATTAACCCTTAAATTATTCCCCTAATCTTGTCTATTCCTTTTTAACTAAAGTTTAAGAAGACCCAACTCATGTCAGCTGCCACAGGGCTTAACTTAAACTGAAGTTGAAAAAAAAATCCAATCAGTCTAAGTTTTTACTTTTTTGTGCATTTCCCTGTAGGACTGTGTGATTAAACTTTGCTAAAAGCAATTTTTTTTCTTATTATATCTTTACTAAAATAATGCGATTTCTGACTTTCCTGATTAAAAAAATTGTCTTTGTACTATAGCAATCACATGTCATTTTGCTTCTATTCTGTTGATCTGCTGTCTTTCCTTCACATCTTGTAAAAATTAATGTTACCTTAATTAATTGAGTGAATACAACACCTTATAAAAATATCAAAATAATTGTAAATATCACAACTTGAAATTAAATACAAGACTTTCTCTTGTACTTTTGACTTGGTTATTGTTGAACAGTGCTTGCAGAGTGTCAAGGTTTTCTCTTTACTCCACTTTACCCACTCGGAGGCTAGGATGGGGTAAACAAGAAGTTAGAGGAGGATAGAGCTAGGACAGTTGACTCCAACTGACCAAAGGGATATTCTATACCATATGACATCATGATCAGAAACTAAAAAAAAAAAAGGTAGTTCTTTTTTTCAAGCTGGCTATTGCTCAGAAACTGCCTGAGTGTCGATCTTTATGTGGGAGATGTTGAATGATTGCCTTTGTGTCACTTTTAGTTTGGGGTTTTTTGTTTTCTCCTTCCTTCACATATTAAAATGTCTTTGCCTGAACCCATGAATTTTCTTGCTTTTATTCTTTTTTACTTATGTGTTCCTAATGCTTCATGTCTTCAAAAGGGCCAGGAGGAAGTCAAATAAAATATCACAACATGTAAGTAAATTAATATTCTAAGTCAGTCATGAGGAAATTGAATTAGTGGATGCACCAGGAAGCATGTAACTCGCACCTCTTAACTGTAATGTTATGTTACAATTTACTCCCCTGACCTTTACAAGTGATTTGAGACACCCAATTTTGTTCTGCCTTGAAGTAATTTCATTTTAGTCAATAAATTCCATGAGATTCCCTAATGTAGGGCTCAATATGAATCTTAATTACCAAGCTGATCTGATAGATGACAAATTTTCAACTTTTTTGAAGTGTCATATAATATGTGATACTCTACTTTGAATTCCATGTGTTGAAAAATCCCTTAAAACTCAGTTATAGCTAGACTTCTGAGTTACCCTTTTGCTCTGACACTATAGTCGGAAGTTTAATGGTATATACTTATACACTGGAAAAGAAAATTAAAATGCTGGGTTTGCTCAGTCATAGTGTTTCTTTTTCTCTTTCCTGCTTTTCATTCTTTTTGTGGCTCTATATATATGTTAACATGAATACTAATCAGCAACTATGTAATGTGTTTTGTACCAAAGAAAACAAAATACTGTATGTATTTTATGAAAGAAACATACACTAATTACTGAAGTTGATTTACCACTAGAACAATATAGGTTTTCAAAGAGTGTTAATACATAGTAAAAATAAACAAGCATATGCAACCACATATCTCAGATAATTTTTTTTTATATTAAGATTAATCTATACAAGGTTTAGGTTCTGTTTCTTGGAGATGTAGATTATAATCTCCTTTTCATTTTTTTTCTTTCTGTTGTTCTAACTTATATATTACTCTATAAGCACCTAAAGGCCACACAAAAAATATTTTATTGTATCTTGCTAGGGGCAGTAGAGACGGTCTATGCTGTATAAGGCTGTATAAGGCTTCATCTACAACTGTAGCTATATTTGAGCTGTGTAGAGAAGAATTGCTGAAATATGAGTATATAGTAACAGACAATTGCTGAAAGTAATAAAATAAATGAGGCAATTCAGCATAAAAAAAAAGAAAGTTACAATAGATCAAATTTCCTCCCCTAGAGAGATGGTCTTTACTTTATAGAAGAAGCTTAAAATTGTGCTGATTTTTAATTGTGACCGATATAATTTTGAGTTTATGTCTGTTGTAATATCTGCTGCTGTCAGCAGCAAATTTCATAGCCTTTAATTAAAAAAACCAAACAAACAAGCAATTAATGCCCTGAAATTGTATTTCATTTGTAACTTTGTTATAATTTGTTGATCAATATTATAAATCTTTATTTAATCTGAGTAAATAATTTGTTCTGCAAGTCCAGCTCTTAACATTGTATCCATGACGGTATCTGTGGGAACAACTATTCATTCCATAAGCTGAATTACAGTAGACTGTATACTATATACTATATATATGGTATATTATATAGTGCAGGGGTTGCCCTGGTGTCCAGTATGCACAGAACCATGTGAGCGAAATTGTTTGGTTAATGATAAAGTCCAGCTTTTAGATGAACTTCATAAACAATCTTTAAAAGCCTTTCTTGTGCTTTAAAATTTTCTACAGTGTTATGGTATTAGATATGCTGTGTATTTGTTAGTTAATGCTGTGTATTTTGACAAGCATCTCCCATTTTAAATAACAATTTATTTTTCTGATGCAGAACAGAAACTCCATGGCAACAAGACAGTTTGAAGCAGAAAGGGTATTGTCAGAAACCACAGATGGTCTGGATTCATGAAGTCTCAAAGCTGCTTGCTCACTACCCCTCTCCCAGCAGAACAAGGAAGAGGATAGGAAGACCATGAGAGACAATACTCAAGGGTTGAGGCAAAGACAGTTAATGGATGAAGGAAATTAAAAAAAATAAAAGAATTTAAAAAAATAAAAGAAGGTGACACACAAGCAATCACTCATCAACTCCCACAAGTATGTTGATGCTAAGTCAGACTCTGTGCACCTTGGGAGACAAGTTCCTGTCCCCTCTCCTCCCCTTCTCCTTCCTTTGTTTTATGTTTCTTTGATGACCATGATGTCATATGTCATGGAATATCCCTTTGGGCAATTCAGGTCAGCTGTCCCAGCTCTGTACCCTCCTAACTTCTTGCCTGCCCCCAGCCTACTCACTGAGAAAAAGAGAAAACCTTGATACTGAGCAAGAACTCTTCAGCAGTAGTCAAAACTGTCCCTTTCAATCTGATATTCTACGATTCTATTAATTAAGTGAAAATATTTAAAAATATTCAAAAAGAAAAAGGGGAGGGATTATCAAAGGTAAAACTGGACTCTTCATAAAAGAAGATCATGAGACCCACAAATAGCAGACAGTTTGCATGGCAGTTTGCTTTCACAGGCTTAAGGAACTAGTTTCAGTAATCGAAACATAAGCATCTAAAGATAGTTCAAATAACCTCAAACATCTAGAGCACCAGAATAGGGAAAGATATGAGCCAGGATCTATAATAGACTCTTACCTTCCTGGAGCAACAGCTGAACGTATAAAGTATGTCCTAGAACATATCAAAGACCTATGTATAGACAATTGTATAGACTCTTGGTGTACACAGTGTAAGTGTCTACAAGTGAGTTAGCTATATAAACTCCCAAAGAGATTGGCTAATCAATACAATCAATTGACTCATCTTGTCCTAAAACAGGCAGTTATTTTAAAACAAATGAGTAGCTCTTTATTGACTGTACTGACAAACACAGGTGTGTAGTGTAATTTGAAACTCCCTAGGTTATCTTAGAAATCTGCATGAGGCTTGAAGTTATGACAGAGTACTTAGAGAGACCCATGTTGAAAGGCAGATGGGTAGGTATAGGAAATCTCAAATGGCAGTGTACACCTATCCTTAGGGAATTGAATTGTGCTAGATCTCTGCCAGTCATAATGGTGACTTTGATGCCTTAGAGTGTGGTACATTTTAGATCCTATTTTCATGACACACCTGACATACAATTTCCACTCTACAAAGGTACAGACATCCCATATATCTTGTGTCGTACCTGCAACCTCAGATATAAATCTCAGTAGACCATTGCCTCTCAAGAGACTTATGTTTTAATTTGTTTAAATGTCGAATGAATTCGGTAAATAGCATGTACAGTTTGAAAATTGACCCCATACTTATGTCTAAGTGATGTGAATACCCTTATGTAGCATATTGAGCATATCAAACATATAAGTAGTAACATGCTAATAGATTTGGCTCCTTTTCCTCCTGTACCAGCTCCTGTTCCACAAAACATAAGATACCTAAGAAGCATAGTGTATTTCTCAGAGATCAACAGACGGAAAGCAGGAAGCGGGAAGCATGGGTAAATGAGATTCAGTTCTGAACAATATCATACTGGATATTCCAACATTCTTTGTATTGTATTTTGATCCATGAGGTTGGGAAGCTCAGAAACCAAGACTGAGAATCTTCATCTTTCCATATAGTTTCTAACAAACATAATAAACAAATACTGCAATAATGGGATGTTACTTAGAAAAGAAAGTATGCTAATATTCTATTTATGCCTCAAAGTGTACTTCAGCTGTATCTAATACAGGGGTCCTCAAACTTTTTAAACAGAGGGCCAGTTCACTGTTCCTCAGACACGTCGCGGGCCGCTGCACTGTCCC
>JAVSBS010012085.1:31767-42298 GCA_033124195.1 Coracias cyanogaster | reverse complement strand
CTCCATCCCTATCTTCCAGTTCAGGGGATTGAATACCATGAGGAGAACCAGACTGACTATTAAAGACTGAGGCAAAGGCGGCATTAAGTACCTCAGCCTTTTCCTCATCCTTGGTAACAATGTTCCCCCTTGCATCCAATAAAGATGGAATCAAAACACTCTCTAACATGGAGAGCCACCCCACCACCTTTTCTACCTTGCCTATTCCATTTGAAGAGCTTATAGCCGCCCATTGCAGCACTCCAGTCATGACAGTCATCCCACCATGTTTCCGTGATGGTGACTACATCATAGGCGTCATGTCGCACAATGGCTTCCAGCTCCTTCTGCTTGTTGCCCATGCTGTGTGCATTAGCGTAGATGCACTCCAGCCGGGTTGTCAGTTTCCCTGCCAACAGTTGCCTGCTGCCCTTAGGCTCAATACTAGTGTGCCTGGTTTCATCCCCTTCCCACTTCAGGCTTAGTTTAAAGCCCTCTCAATGAGTCCAGCCAGCTTATATGTACCTTAAACGCTTTAGAATATTTAGCTCTTAGAAGCATCAACACTAGTGAGACGTTACTTACCACCAGCTGATGGAAATTTCAGGAAAATCTAAATAAATCCGAGATCATACAAGCAACTCTGAAATCCAAAATGCTTTTCCTAAAATAATTTAAGTCAGAGCTGTATAAATATGAGGTAACATAGATGGTGAGAAGGCAAAACATTGGGATAGATGATAGGAAAATAACCACAAGGTAGGTGGAAGAAGCAGGAAGAAAAAAAAGGAGTTTTATCACACCTTCTGTCAGCCATCTGAAGTTAAAGTCACACAGTATGACAGCCACGTATTTGTCCCTTCTATTATTCTAATTCATGTCTGTTCCAATGTCATTCATAAGAGGCTGCAGGAAGACAGCTGGGTTTGTTTTTAATTCCTCCTCCTGCATTAAAGGATTTTGAAAGGACATTGGAGGTTTCCCTCTTCTCATTGTCTGTGCTGCAGAAACTCTCACCTGCACAGTACCTGTCAGTGAAGGTCATAGGCGTCTTACACTAAATCCTAGCTCTTAGCGACGTATACTGAAAGGCATAGATACTATATGGCTTACAAGGGCATTTAGAACAATTAGAAATTGAATGGAAGAAAGGAAGATGGAAAAACTGTGAGAAAATTGCATTTGTAGAAGAAAGTTATTAAGTAAAAGGAGAAATAGAAATAGAAATAGAAATAGAAATAGAAAAGGAAAAACAACAACAACAACAAAACAGAAAAAAACCAGTCAGACTGGCTCAGGAGAGGGATTGAAAAGCTGCTAGAACAAGGGAAAAGGGAATATTATCTCTCATAGAGTAAAGAAAATAAGGATTCTTCTGTATCCCCCCTATCCCAGTTCTAGTACTGGCTGAGAAGCAAACTTTGAAAAATCACATTGATTATTTTACTGCAATGACAGTCTCTGGAGCAGACAAAAGTGAAATGTTCTTTTTTTCCTGCCCAGCATTTAAACCCATAATGGTCACTCTTACAGCCTGTTTCTGGCACTGGGGTAATCCCCTGGGTGTGATGTGATGTAATAACTGTGCTCTGTGAGAAGGAATAGAGTTGGAAAACCTGCTGTGTCTGTGCTTGAGCCTGCCCTTCACGGAATTACAGAATGGTTGAGGTTGGAAAGGGCTTCTTCAGGTGATTTTGACCATCCCTGCCCCTGAGTTGCTCCAGCACAGTCAGATACAGTAGGTTGCCCAGGACCTTGTCCAACATCTCCAAGGACGGAGACTCTACAACCTCTCCGAGTGACGTGCTCTGTTGTCTGACCACTCTCACAGAAAGAAAAAGTCTTCTTGTGTTCAAAGGTAATGTCATATGTTCCAATTTGTGTCCATTGACTCTTGACTTATCACTGGGCACTACAGACAAGAGTCTGACCTCCTTGGTTTTATTCCCTCCCATCAAGTGTTTATATACATTGATAAGATTTCCCCTGAGCCTTCTCTAAGCTGAAGAATCACAGTGCTCTCAGTCTCTCCTCATTTGAAAGATGTTTCAGATGCTTCAGATAAGCCATGTGAATGCTCACTGCCTGAATATCATTAGATACTGATTTGGAGGATAGTTAGAATAGTTTTCAGTTGGTTTGGGTTTAGTTGTTTGGTAGTTTGTTTTAAAAACGGGCTGATTCAGAGACTGTTCATTTCTCATGCTTGAAATCAGAAATATTGGTACTCTCTAAAGAACTTTGCATCTGGGATTCCTAGAGGGAACAAACTCCTTGTTCCTGAAAGCAACCACAGCTTTAAATGAGGAGAGCAGTGAAAATAAACAGTAACTTTTATCATTCTCACTATATAGGAGAATTTGCATCTTGTAGTTCCCAACTTCATATGATTAGAGCTAATCATCTAGGTTTTTAACAACAGATCTTCAGTAAAAAGCTGGTATAAACTAAGTATTTAAACTGAAAATGCAAGATACTATTTTTCTTCTATCACATTTTGACTAGTTCCTGGAACCCCTAGAGCCCTGTGATAGAAGGCCATGGCAGGGGGAATGATGAACTCCCAGCTAATTCTGAAGTTGTTTGAGACTTGCTCCAGCTGGATGCTTGTAAGTCTGCAGGGACCAAACAGATTCATCCTAGGGTACTGAAAGAGCTGGCCTATGTAATCTCACGATCTCTAATACTTTTCAACTGTCTCGGAAGTCTTAAAAGGTCCCAGTCAACTGGAAGCTGGCAAAGGCTAAGAAGTGTAAGAAGGAAGATGCTAGTAATCAAGGCCTGTCAGTCTCATTTCAATGTCTGGTAAAATTATGGAGAAGGTTATTGTGGGAGTTATTGAAAAACACTTGAGAAACAATGCAGTCATTGGTCATAGCCAGTACCGGTTCACAAGGGGAAAGTCCTGCTTAACTAACTTAATTTCCTTTTATGGTAAGATCACCCATCTGCTTGACTAAGAGAAGCCAGATGATCAGGTGTTTTGGATATTAGCAAAGCTTTTCATACTGTGTCTCACAGGATCCTGCTGGACAAAATGTCCAGCATACAGCTAGACAAATCCACAATATGTTGGGTAAACAACTGGCAGATGAGTCAAGCTCAAAGAGTTATAGTAAATGGAGTTATATTGGCATCCTGTCACTACTGTGGTTCTCCAGAGCTCAGTTTTAGGGCCAGTGTTCTTTAAGGTTTTAATAAATGGCCTGGATGTAGGAATTAACTGTACATTAAGTAAGTTTGCTAATTATGTTAAATTAGGAGGAACTGTAGACTCCCTTGAGGGAAGAGAGGCCTTATAGAGAGATCCAGATAGACCAGAGAGCTGAGCAGTCACCAACTGTGTGAAATTTAATAAGAGCAAGTGATGGATTCTCCATCTGGGATGGGATAATCCTGGTTATACATACAAACTAGGTGATGAGAGGCTGGAGAACAGCGTCACAGAAAGGGATCTGGGGCTTTGGGTTGATGGCAAGTTGGCTATGAGTCTATAGTGTGCCCTGGCAGCCAAAAGGGCCAGCCATGTCCTGGGATACATCAAGCACAGCACAGCTAGCCAGTCAAGGGAGGTGATTGTCCCACTCTACACTGCACTTGTGCTGCCTCACTTTGAGTACTGTGTGCAGTTCTGGGTGCCTCAATATAAGAAGGATATAAAACTACTAGAGTGTCTCCAGAGAAGGGTGACCAAGATGGTGAAAGGTCTTGAGGGCAAGACTTAAAAGGAGCAGCTGAGGCCACTTGGTTTGTTCATCTTGAAAAGAGAAGGCTAATGAGGGGTGCCCTCATCACAGTCTACAACTTCCTCAAGTAGGGCAGCGGAGAGGGAGGTTCTGATCTTCTCTCTCTAGTGACTAGTGATAGGACACAAGGAAATGGAATAAAGCTGCATTAGGGGAAGTTCAGACTGGACATTAGGAAGATGTCTTAACCAAGAGGGTGGTTGGTCACTGGAACAGACTCCTCAGGGAAGTAGTCATGGCACCCAGCCTGTCAGAGTTCAAGGAGCATCCAGACAAGGCTCTTAGTCATATGATTTATTTTTCAGTAGTTCTGTGAAAAGTAGGAAGTTGAACTTGATGATCCTCATGAGTCTCTTCCAACATGAGATATTTTAGAGTTCTATGATTCTATGAGAAATTTGAATTTAACAAGATCTATTATGTAGAGTACTGACAATGAAAATATTTTTTAAGAACAAGTTGATACACAAAGTTTAAAACTGGCATGGAGAAGCAATCATTACTTTATACAGACAGTATTTGGAAATGTACACTGATGTGCTTCATTTCACAACTAGGGAAAAGATACATGGGATGAGTGCTGATGTTTTTTGGCAGTAGCAAATGAATGATTTACTAGAGAATCATAGCTGTGAGAGAGTGAAAGTCAGAAAGATTACATGTCACATGTATCACGTTGTAGTTGCACTTCATCTACCTCATCCTACTGCATTGTTTATAACTGAAAATTTAAATGATTAATACAAAATTTTGCTATCAAACTAGTGTAAGAATACGGAAATAAATCACAGAATGTATCATTTATTAAGTCAGTAAAAATTCTAAGAGTGAAAACATCCGTTCAGTTATATTCTGTGGCATCATAATAAAAAACAACAAACAAACCAAACTTTTAAAAGTTTAAAACTTCAACTGACTAGAAGTATGTAGGTATTGCTTTCTGATACTGAAATGAAATAAGAGCTTTTATTTCACAGAAAAGATGAATTACACAAATAAATAAATAAATTAAATTCACACTTAACACTCTTTTCATCTATCTTTTCCCAAAAATTAATATGCATCTTGCTTGTGGTTCATGAACTCCAATTTATACTTTCAAATCTTTTGGTAGAATAATCAAAAGGGTAATCTATAATCAGGTATATCATCCTTCTATCAAATGAGCTATTGAAATTCAGCATCTGTATGAAAGACTCTCATTAATGTTGCTTAAGTATCAACAATAACAGAAGTTAAACTGAAGAGTTCAGGAACAGGTGGTTTTCAACCAACTTTATCACAAGATAGAACATCCAGCCACACACTCACCTATCAAAATATTTATGTTTGGGAGTCTGACAAAGATAAATATTAAGGAGAAGGTTTTGAAAAAGTAACTTTTCACTTCAGATGATAGAATAATATTCAGTCTTCTTGTAATAGTCTGCTGGTCTTGCATGGTCTTGATGGACCATGAATTTTTAGTCTCTTTTTGTGACTGTGGTTAAAAAGATATAACTGTTGGTATATAGAGTTTTCTAAAATCAGCTCAAAATATCTGAATCAATACTGTGATCAAGTAACACGACATTTTTCATTATGAGAAAAACCTCAAAGAAAGGGCTAACTTTATGGATAATCTACAGTATAAATGACAGTATATACTTTCAAGATCCTTTTTTTTTCATTGTCGGAGAGAATTAGGAATTTCAGTAGTATGATTCTTCTATATATGTAGGTGTTTTTTTAAGAGTAAATTTAAATATAATAGTGTAAGCATTTCTGTATTGACTGTAAAATCAAACAAATAGTTCAAATGTAGATTTTTATTTTGTGCAATTGTGTCAATCTACGCTTCTTTTAGAAATTGTCATTTCTCCCTGATGTTATTTCCAAACTCAGACAAATGTTCAAGATTAGTTTAGTTTAGCTTTACCTTTCCTTTATTCATTGTGTTCCCTGTGAATTTTACTCCCACATTATCATGGCTAAAATAATGTAATAACATCGTCCTTCTAGTTTACTTCTTCCGTTGGAGCAGAGTTAGATTCTATTGTATTTTGTACTTTAACAGTTCATTTTTCTTTTTCCTAGTCAAGTTTAAACCTTGCTTAACTGCTTAGAAACTAATAAGTACCCAAATAATCAACATATATATTTTTTCAGCTTAAAGTCATTGCTCGTAGACTATTATTACAATTTCAAGTAGATGGCATTTAAACATCTCTTATGAAATATAGCCCTCAGTTGCCTCAGCATAAAGGAATTTCAACATTCTAATTCTTCATTTAACCTCTATTACAAGAAAACATCAGTAGCTGACACTCTTTCCACCTACACTTGCAGAGGAGCAGAATTTATCGTTTTCCAGGCAAAGGGAGTTACTTTTCATTGTATCATGTTAATTTTTTCCTCTCATGTTACTTTTGTTCTGATACAAGGACAGTTAGGATCTTACTGATCTTCTTCCTCAGTGGCATGGAAATAAGAGGAAGACCAAGCAGAAAGAAAGAAAAAAGGTTTTTTACTCTTATTTTTTTTTTGCTTTGTGCACCAGATATTTTGCCCTGCATCTCTCAGAAATCATGATTTCTCGGCTATTTATTTACGTGTTCGTTTATTTAAATCTGTTGTCTTCATAGTAAACCTGCCTTTCTTTTGGTTTCTTTCAGTGTCTAGGTCTAAGCTGATAACAAAAGAGGTCCAAAACCCTTTAATTAGCACTAATTGCCTTGGATCTATCGTGCTTATGAATAGCATCCCTTGTATCACATTGGAATCATCTTAAACACAGCCAGGGAACAAAGAAATACTAAACAGTGTTCGTGGCCAGTGATCTAACAAATGAGCTTGTGTTTTTTTACGTAGTAGTAAAAGTACAGTATCTTCCCCCTTTTTTTCACATCAAGAGATACAATTTCTGATATTGTCATATATACTTTCATATGTAGATCTGCGATTCCTGTCTTCTTTGTACTATCTCGCCTCTTGTTATTCAGCACTCAGCAACATTTTTCACATTTACTCTTGGTTACATTTAAGCTTTACTTCAGTGACTTTCAGAATCACTGAACTTTATTGGAAAATAGAGCAAAGTAAAATGCCTCTTAATATTTAGATATTTTTCCTATGTTCATACTGAATGTCTGCAGAAACTTCTATATATCTTTAGATGAAACATAGTGTAGGTTTACTAAAGAACACAGTGATTTGTTTTAACTGGAATTTAAATCTGAAGAAATATTTGGATCTTGATATTCTACAGCTACAGAGTCAGTACTTAAGTAATTATCTCAGTTCAATTTGTTTCTGGCTATCACTTTCATATGTGCAGATTAATTTAAGTCCCCTTCTTCTCCCTCACCCCCTATATTTTTTTTGTGAGTATCAGAGACAGTACTTTAAAAGTTTATAATGCTAGCTATAAAATTACTTTAAATAACACATACCAGCAAAATTTGGTTTGCAGAATGCTACTTTTTCAGTTCCTCTTTCATCATCCAGCTATTATGTCAAATCAGCCTAAAGGTGCGTTACTTTGCCAACTTTTCTAACTCAAAATTTATTCTGGATTTTGTTGACATAATGCAATGCTACCCAAAAGGCTTTCTGCAAGGCCTTTATTTATGTACACTAGTCCTTTTTGACTGTGCCTGTCAGCTGATCTTTCATGCATGAAACCAAAAAAGGCACTAAATGGCATGAGTAATATTAATTTCAGTTAGCATATTGGAATAAATTAATGTATTGAACATATAGTCTATTCTTTAAACCAAGAGATGATCTGACCTTCACATTTGTAATATATGTAGAGTTGCCAGATCTAGTTCTGAGATTAGTATTTCCCTCCTCTTGGTCTCTATAACCCTCAAGAAGTATTTTGTATTTAAATATCCAATTTAAATTTAGACATCAATTATTATAAGTTTATAGACTTGAATTTTTTCTGTTAGAATGAAGAAGGAAAAAGCCAATTGAACATCACAATACTGAGAGATAACACAGAATTTGAAACACCAATTAGGCCTTAAAATGAGGAAGAGAAGAAATGCTTCTACAGTAACAATTTTTCTGGTTTGAGTTCAGTTACTCCTGAGTTCTGTTACATGAAACTATATTAGCCTTAATTTGTAATGACAGCTACCAATTTTATTGCTTTGTATAATCTGTATTGCATAATCACAAAATACAAAAATAGAAACTCAATTTCTAATTCCTTTTTTTTCTTTTCTCTAGAAGTTAATAACAAACTTCTACTATATGATGTATATTTGAACTCCATTTATTAAATGTATCCTTTTCTATTTAGGTAGCTCAGCCATGTTAACAAAACAGAGTACACTTTTTTCAGATATAATTTGACTTTACAAGAATCCAGAAAAAGATTAATTTCATATTTTATATAGTTCTTTTTTTTTTGGAGTTGAATTTCCTATATGTATTTTACGTTTATTAAATGGACAAAGAGATATCAGAGTATAAATGAAAAGAAAAAACAAACAAAGCCAAAACCAAACCAAATCAAAACAAAAAAATCATTTAGAATAAGATAATTTCCTAAAATACTGTTACAGAAACATTTACAAGATTAGATGATCATCTCTGAAGACATTATCCTCTATTCTCAAGACAATTACATGGAAAATAGTCTGCAATCTATAGGAAGTAATTTTGCTTCAAATAAACCCATTAAATTCTTCTTCTAGAGAGTTACTACCAAAAATGAAACTTTGTCAAGGATCTGTGGGGTTAGTCCGTTCATCAAAGTCTTTTTTTCTAAGTAAACACTTATACTTTTAGTCACTTGCCTTGATATCAGAGTACTTAGAAAATTGCAACTCAGTCCAGTTCTCTTTGTTATTGGTTTGGTAGAAGTGAAGAATAGTAATTCCCTCCCACATTTAAGTAAGTATATTTTAGGTTTTGCTGCAAGTTCTGTAGATAGCTTTTGACCATATTAAAATTTTTAATTTTTTAGTTTTTAGTCTGAACAATTTTCGCAGTTGAGACGCAAGCGTCCGTACCACCTCCCAGTCCTTTGTGTGGCTAAAGACTAACACAATTTACCAAGGCAGATACACATCAAACATGTGGGTTGCATTATTTCTTAAATCAATTTTCATGAGATGGACTCTACTACGTGACAATTATTAGATGAACCTCTGTGCCTTGGAAGTGCCTATGGTTTAGACACAGTGTCGGCTCAGATGAACCCCAGCCTGACAGGTTTTGGTTGGGGACCAATGCACTTAGGTAAAATATTTTATTCCAGGATATATAGCTCATTATAATTAAGCTCTACCTAAATAAAATGATCAGATAAATATTTTATTAATATATAAATATGAAAATGTATTTTCACTTATAGACATGAGAAAAGTTTTAAAGCAGTCAACAATATGCTGCTTATTCAAAATTAAGAGGGTTTTGAACAGGTTTATTTGTTTTTTTGTTTGTTTTAACATGCTATTTTGTTTTATTCTTTCAAAGTTTAGAGTTCTTAAATTTACTTAGTGTTTATTTTTAAATCTAGTATCAAACCCTCTAATTGTCTTATGTTCTTTGTGTTTTAAATTCCATGAAGCAATTTTTAAAAAATCTCTTGATAAATTATTATTTTATGTGCCAGCAATTGCTATGTATAAGCAATCAAACAAAAACCAAGGTAGGGATAATGATGAAAATCACTCTCACTTTTGCTGTCAAGGAATTTATAGTATTAGAAATCAGGTTTAAGGATTTGCCATCACAGTCTTTTCTTCCTTTGTACTTCCTTTTGACTTCACAATTATGGAGATTAAAAAAATATATTTAAAAAAAAAAATCTTAAACAATAAAATAACAAAATAAGTAGGAGACAGCAAAAGGTCAGGTCCATTGTAAAATCATAAATTAAATCCTAATTCAATTAATTTAATGCATGCTGGTATTTTGGCATTTTAAGTTTCTTCTTTAGAGCTGTGACTAGAGCAATTAGCCCCAAAGATTATCTTATTCATTAAAAAAGTTAAAGTAAATTTCCCTTTTCATTGATTTCTTGTTATACCTCTACTGGTCAGATATTTGCCTGATGTCATTGTCTGGGATCTCAGAAACACACTGCTGTACTAGGAACTTTTAAGACAGGAAAGACAACTGTATACAATAATGGAGTTAGGCAGCTAAATTTACAAGACACTTACCATGTAGCCTGGACTCAGTATGAATCTCAGAATAAAATATTGAACAAAACAATGAACATAGGAATACACATGAAACTTCATTCCTCTTTACTGTCTTGTGTTAGGGAATCTGACGTCCCCAATATGCCAAAGGTGGCCATAAGTCTTCCTTAGGTCCTTTGCCTTATCTGCTGCTCTACGCAGTTGTGCTGAGGACCTGAAGGCATTTCAAATAGTAAGCCAGTGTAGGCAGATTAATATATCTATAAATGACTGTGCTGGTTTAGTAAAGCGGTAGCAGGTCTCTGCAGTAGCCGAGCCACGTGGCCGGCGCCGCTGTTCCCCTCCCCCTACCCCCTGCCGCAGGCCGTGGACAGGGAAAGGAAAAAAAAGTTTTAAAATGCCCTTTTGAGTTGAGATAAGGAAGGTTTAGTATAAAAACACGTAAGAAAATGTTGCAGCAACAATATTAAGAAAGAAGTAATACACAGAAGAAGGCAATACCAGAGATAAAGAGACGAACTGAACGCACACGCGCAGCGAAACGCCGAACCAAAACTGCCCGAACTGCCTTCCCTTCGGGAAACAGGAACTAGCCTCCAGGGCAGGATGTCATCATGGTATCGAATAGCTGCACCAAATTAACCCTGTCCTGTCCGAACC
>JAVSBS010012085.1:0-30246 GCA_033124195.1 Coracias cyanogaster | reverse complement strand
GAAATACACCAAAAAATCAGTTTGTATAGTGAGAGATGAGGATGAACCAGAGTCATCAGAAGAACAGGTGGAAGAGCCAGAGGTGGTCACCCGATTCCTATCCTTGAGTGAGCTGCGAGACATGCGGAAGGACTATGGCCGTCTCCCAGGCGAGTGGATTATCACTTGGCTGCTCCGATGCTGGGATGGTGGAGCTGGCGGTTTGGAGCTAGAGGGGAAGGAGACCAAGCACCTGGGATCCTTGTCTAGGGAAGCTGGCATTGACAAGGGAATTGGGAAGCAAGCACAGACCTTCAGCCTTTGGAGGTGACTCCTGTCAAGTGTAAGGGAAATCTACCCCTTCAAGGAGGATATCACATGTCAGCTGAGCAAGTGGACCACCATGGAGAAAGGTATTCAGTATCTGAGGGAATTAGCTGTGCTGGAGACGATTTATGGTGATCTGACTGATGAGCAGTCACCCATGGATCCAGACCAAGTTCAATGTACACCGCTCATGTGGTGGAAATTCCTACGAAGTGCACAATCTTCATATGCCAACTCATTAGCAGTAGTGTCCTGGAGAGAGAGACAGGGACAAACGGTGGATGAGTCGGCTGGCCATCTCCGCCTGTATGAAGGAAGCATCTCCTCCTCTCTAAACACCTATGTTTCAGCTGTCAAGGAGCTGTCTTGAGACGTCCAGCAGATCAAAGAGAACATGTCCCATTCTCCACCTGTATGAGCCCACGTCTCAGCCATTAGGAGCGGACGCTTCCCTGTTCAAGAGAAGGACCATGGAAGGTACACACCACAGGGCAACCTGTGGTTTTACCTGTGTGACCATGAAGAAGACATGAGAAGGTGGGATGGAAAACCCACTTCAACCCTAGCTGCATGGGTGTGTGAGTTGCAAGGGAAGATAATCATGAAAGGGGAGTCCTCCAAGAGAAATGTCACACCAGTTTCCAGTGGGAAGTTTCCCAAGCAGAAGAGAAGACCTGATCTGACATCCGAGCCTCTCAAGGGGACCTCTAAGTTGTTCTTATGCAAAGTCAGTGATTCTGATCAAGATTAGAGGAGCCCTGCCTCCAGCCACGTGGAGGAGAGAGATAATTGGATTTACTGGACTGTGTGGATCCAATGGCCTGGCACATAAGAGCCACAAGAACATAAGGCTCTAGTAGACATTGGCACACAGTGTACCCTGACGCCATCGAGCTATAGAGGGGGTGAACCCATCTGTATCTCCGGGGTGACAGAGGGATCCCAACATCTGACTCTTTTGGAAGCTGAAGTAAGTCTAACTGGGAAGAACTGGCATAAACACCCCATTGTGACTGGCCCAGACGCCCCGTGCATTCTGGGCATAGACTATCTCAGGAGGGGCTACTTCAAGGACCCTAAAGGGTACCAGTGGGCCTTTGGTGTAGCTGCCTTGGAGGAACCTGAACAATTGCCCATCTTACCTGGTCTCTCAGAGGACCCTTCGTTGGTGGGGTGGTTGAGGGTTGAAGACCAGCAGGTGCCAATTGCCACCAAAACGGTGTGCTGGTGGCGGTACCAGACCAACTGAGACTCTCTGATCCCCATCCAGCAGCTGATCTGCCAGCTAGAGAACCAGAAGGTGATCAGCAAGACTCATTTGCCTTTCAACATCCCCACATGGCCGGTCCAAAAGTCTAATGGTGAATGGAGACTGATAGTGGACTACCATGGCCTGAATGAAGTGACACCAGTGATGAGTGCTGCAGTGCCAGAAATGCTTGAGCTCCAATACGAACTGCAGTTGAAGGCAGTCAAGTGGTACGCTACGACTGATATCACTAATGGGTTCTTCTCCATTCCCATAGCACCAGAGTGCAGGCCACAGTTTGCATTCACGTGAAGGGGAATCCAGTATACCTGAAATCGATTGTCCCAGGGGTGGAAACACAGCTCCACCATTTGCCATGGACTGGTCCATATTGCACTGGAGAAAGGTGGGGCTCCAGAACACCTGAAGTACATTGATGACATCATTGCATGGGGGGAACACAGGAAAGGAAGTTTTTGAGAAAGGAAGGAAAATAATTGAGATCCTCCTGAAGGCTGGTTTTGCCATAAAGCAAAGTAAAGTTAAGGGACCAGCATGGGAGATTCAATCCTTAGGAGTGGCAAGGTGGGCATCATCACATCCCAATGGACGTGATCAACAAAAGAGCAGCTATGTCCCCACTGACCAATAAAAAGGATACTCAATCTTTCTTGGGTGCTGTGGGTTCTGGAGGATGCACATCCCAGACTACAGCCAGATTGTGAGCCCACTCTATCATGTGACCCGAAAGAAAAAAGGACAACAACAGGCCTTTGAACAAATTAAATGGGAGATTGTGCAGGCAGTAGCCTTGGGCAGGTCCAGGCAGGGCAAGATATAAAGAATGTGCTCTACACCGCAGCCAGGAAGAATGGTTCTACCTGGAGCCTCTGGCAGAGGGCGCCCAGGGGGACCTGAGGCCGACCTCTAGGCTTCTGGAGTCGTGGACACAAAGGCTCTGAAGCCAACTACAATCCAACTGAGAAGGGGATACTGGCAGTGTATGAAGGAGTTCAAGCTGCCTCAGAAGTGGTCAGCAGGGAAGCACAGCTCCTCCTGGCACCCTGACTGCCGGTGCTGGGTTGGATATTCAAAGGAAGGCACTCTTCTACACACCATGCAATGGATGCCATGTGGAGAAAGTGGGTCGCACTGATAACACAACAGGCTTGAACAGGGAACCCTACTTGCCCAGAAATATTGGAGGTGATTACAAACTGGCCAGAGGACAAAGATTTTGGGATGACACCACAGAAGGTGACATGAGCTGAGGAGGCCCCACCATATAACAAGCTGTCAGATGAGGAGAAGTGCTACGCCTTGTTTACTGATATGTTCTGTTGTATTGTGGGAAAATATCGATGGTGGAAAGCTGCTGTGTGGAGCCCCACGTGACAAGTCACTGAAGCCATGGAGGGACAGGGTGAATTGAGCCAGTTTGCAGAGGTGAAAGCCATCCAGTTGGCTTTGGATATTGCTGAGTGAGAAAGGTGGCCAAGGCTTTACCTCTACACTGACTCATGGATGGTGAAATGCCTTGTGGGGGTGGTTGCAGCAGTGGAAACAGAGTAACTGGCAGTGCAGAGGGAAACCCATCTGGGCCGTTGGATTATGGCAGGATATTGCGACTCAGGTGGAGAACCTAGCTGGGAAGGTGCGCCATCTGGAAGCCCATGTACCCAAGAGTTGGGCCACTGAAGAACATCAGAGGTACAAGCAGGTGGACCAGGCAGCTAAGATTAGCGTGGTTCATGTGGATTTGGACTGGCAGCGTAAGGGTGAATTATTTATTGCCCAGTGGGCCCATGAGACCTTGGGTCACCAAGGAAGGGGTACAACATATAGATGGGCTCAAGATTGAGGGGTGGAGTTGACCATAGACACTATCGCAGAGATCATACATGAGTGTGAGATAGGTGTTGCAATCAAGCAAGCCAAGCGGATAAAGCCCCAGTGGTATGGAGGACGATGGCTGAAATATAAATACAGAGATGCCTGGCAAATTGACTACATCACGCTGCCACAGACCCACCAAGGCAAGCACTATGTCCTTACGATGGTGGAAGCAACCACTGGGTGGCTGGAAACGTTTCCAATGCCCCATGCCACTGTGCGGAACACCGTTCTGGGCCTAGAGAAGCAAGTCCTGTGGCAACACGGCACCCCAGAGAGGATTGAGTCAGACAACAGGACTCATTTGCGAAACAACCTCATAGAAACTTGGGCAGAAGAGCATGGCATTGAGTGGATCTATGACATTCCCTACCATTCACCAGCCTCCGGAAAAATTGAAAGGTATAGCAGACTGTTAAAAACTACACTGAAAGCAATAGGGGGTGGAACCTTCAAAAACTGGGACATGCATCTGGCAAAGGCCACCTGGTTGGTCAACACAAGAGGATATGTCAATCGAGCTGCCCACTCAAAACTTCCACATACAGTAGACAGGGATAAAGTCCCTGTGATACACATGTGGAAGGTTTTGGGAAAGATAGTCTGGGCCAGTCCTGCCTCAGGCAGGCAAAGGCAAACCCATTGGCAGGATTGCCTTTGCTCAGGGACCTGGGTGTACCTGGTGGCTGATGCGGGGGAACAGAGAAGTCCAGTATTTGCCTCAAGGGGACTTAATTGTGGAGGAGAATGGCCAGTGAACTGTATTAAATTTTTTTTTGATTGTTAAATGGCTGTGGGGCATGACATAGATGGTATAGAATAAGGGGTGTATAATGTCCTGGTTTGGCCAGGACAGGGTTAATTTAGTCAGCAGGAGCCACGGCCAGGCTATTCTATACCATGCACTCAGAATACTGGACTGCTCTGACACACGGAAATGAACTCAAAAACTCACAGACAGTTTATGAGAAGGTACGTTTATTTGCCGGCGGGTGCACAGGGGCTAGTGCCTCCGAAATGTGCACACCAGCATGGCTCTGCATCTTGCTTATAAACAATAAAATGTTACATATTCATTAGTTTACCCAATACACCTATACATATATGTAACCTATCCTGCTTCGTATGGAAAGTAGGTCTCCTCCCTCTTGCACCTGTGCAGTGTACTGTGGTGGTGGTCTTCTGGTGGTCGACTCACCATTTTGTGTTGAAGTAAACACTCTTCCTCAGAGATGGAGCGGTCTTGCACTTTTTGTCTCTGGGTCCTGTGCAATCTCCTTAGAGTCCTGGTCCTTTTCCAAACACATAGCCAGTCCGAACTAGTCCTCTCCATACTATGTTCTTGATGAGACAGTTGTTCTGTCCACTTTAACCTTTTGTGGTTAGCTTACACAACAGGTCCCTATAGTTATGTCTACTTCCAGATGAATAAGTAGTGCTTTGCTAAGCTAACTTCTAAACTTCAAGATTACATTCCTCCCTTCAGGAGGATGGAGACTGGGGAGGGCACAAATGGGGGGGGCGGGGGGGGGGGGTGGGGCAAAAGATGGGGGAGTGTCACTGGGGTCTGGAGGAGTCTCTGCAGTGTGGGGGGGCAGCTGCAGCCCTCTCCAACCAACATCTCTTTCCCACACAATGCCCCAGTGAAGGCACTGAGGACACTGGCCAGTGAGGGGGGGCTAACTGGGGGAGGTAATAGGTTACATTCCTCCCTTCCACTCCGCCTTGTCTGCATGCTCAGTATCGTTTGTTTTGTATGTTGTTTTGCTCACAGTTGCTATTGGTGGTGTTGTTCTGGTTGCTTCTCGTGTGTTACTGTATTAAACTCTCCTTATCTCAACTCACAGAGACACCTTTAACCCCTCCTGCGTCTGAGCGGCACTTTTGAGGTGGGGCAGCAGCAGCAGACATGTGGCTTAGCTCCCAGCAGGGACTGAACCACCACAGCTTTAGTAAACAGTAATATCTATTACAGTATTTTGTAATAGAATATAAGAATTTGGAAAACTAATACTTTTTTTTTTAACCAAACCTTGTCTACCTTTATACTTCATATTCCTATGTTGTTCCCCACAAAACTGTGACTAAATTAAGAGTAAAATTTATATATGCATTTCATTTATCATATAAAAGCATTTTAGTAACTTGAGAACCTGATCCATTATAGTAATTCGAGCACTGAAGTGGAATGAATCCTGAAATGAAGAAAGTTCAAGAATATGCAAATGAAGAAAAAAATAACACTCCGTACTGTTACAAGGAGACATATCTATCTTTGGAAGTTAGTCTTCTAGCCATATTAAGGTTAAAATATTAATTTACTTTAGCAAGAACAGACACTGTCTTAAGTTCTAAATGCATTCATTCACCCACAGAATATTAGCACAAGATATTAATGACAATATCTTCTGAGGAGAACTCTAGTTGTAGTCAATTCTTACGTTTTTCTTGGATTTTCAGTTCAGAAAAACAAACAAAAAAATACATGGCAACTCATCGAATCTACTGGCCTCGTAACTGTAGTCTATATACTTGCTTCTTCATATTTCCTTTTTCTGTATTAGAACACATGGTGACCACTATCTGTGATGAAATTCTTCCCTTTTTTTGACAATTGGATAAAGTCTCATGTCTCTCTGCCATCAAACACAATTAAAGGGTCAGTGCTTCTGTATTTCTGATAAACTGATTTTGTTGTCAGTACGGGATATGTCTCCAGATTATTTAGAGTCTGCTTTTTATAATCTACTTCCTATCTTTGCCGTGTGATAATAACCTATAATATAGATTACATAGATATTCAGAGGCTTCGGAGAGCCACTACTTTTCAGAGTTACAAACTCACCAGTTTTGTGTCAATAGAGAGGATTTGAGTGTCCAGCTTGATGCTGTAGCAAGTGCTGAACACATACTCCTGTGCTACTATACCACATGAGATGTTACTACTACTGCTGCTACCACTAGCAGATTAACTGGAGGATGAAAGGAAGAGGGAAAACAGAAAGAAGCAGAGTGGTGGCAGCAGGTGCTGCTTCCCGGTTTTCCATCAGTTTTCATTGGCAGCAACAGCCACCTCCCGGATGTTGTAGGGACTCTTTGGCACTTGCTGCTTAGGCAGCTGTCCTCTATTTTCTCACGAGAGGAAAGAAATTAGGCTGTACAGAAAAGTCTACTGAAAAATAGAAGAAATCACCAGTAACATTTATAACACCATTTACCAGGAAATTATATGTTTCTAAGTCTGAAAAACGAGGAAGAGCAAGAGAAAGAAATAACTTGTTCCACCTACAATACTTTAGAAATGAAAAACTACTACAACACAGTATCACAGAAGTCTGTGAAACAAATGGTGACAGACCCTAACTCTTATATGATCTAATGTTTGTACTTTGACTACAGTCCTCTATTTTTTTCACAATCTGTGAAGTGAGTACTATGACTCCATTATAAAACGATATATATAAACAAAAAGTAAAATTAATAACAGTATATTTTTGGACGGTAAGAAATTATAAATACCCACAAAATCTTTACTCCATCTTTATAATCATTTTTAGTATGTTCAGGGTTTTTTTAAAAACTTTCTAAGTTGTAAAAAATGTTTGAAAATAATGAAAGTTTATATTAAAATTTTGAAATTGAGATATTTTCAGTAGTTTTGGTAATGGGATGATAAATATTATCTTGTACAGAATCAAATGACTAAGGTTTACAAAAGTCACAAAAAAACAGAGTAAAAATAACATAAGGACTCAACTGAGATTTCAGAGAAACACTATTCCTGCAACAAACTGTTGCAGAGCATTGCAAGCAATACTGCCAGATTTCGCATAAAAGGAAGTTAATAATCTAGATTTCAAGAAATATAAAGATAGCAGTATTGCAACAATGCTAAAGTGTTAATACATATACCTAAAAGCCTTATATGGTTTAGATATTATTTCTGTATTTTAATGGTGTTAAATATGTATCAGAAGAAAAAAAAAAGTTTCATTACCTAAAAGCCTAAAAGCTGTACCTTTTGATTTAACCATGTTCAGCTAAGTGGATTTCACCACATACAAATATATGAAATACACATTGACAGAACGAAAAATAATTACAATGCTAAAGATTTAGAAGCTTTTATTTGCATTTTATTAATGAAACAATAGAAAAATAGATGTGTTTTTTAAAAGATCAGTGACAATTTTACCAGTTGAAATGTTTCAAAATGAGGATAATGATTACTTGAAAACAACATTTGGAAACATTATGAATCCATCAAAATATTGTTTTGAAGCAGTAAAAAATTGCTTAACAGGATTACTGTTATAGACCAAGCAGTCATAAAACTGAAAGAACCTTTGCATCCAAAGTAGAACATCAAATGTTGATACTAACAACAACATCAGAAAAGGCAAATTGAAGTGCTTTTATCTCAGACAGAAACACCAGCTGCCATAGTGCAGAAATGAAAGTAACTGTGCACAATGTACAAGGGGATCTGTCAGTTGGCAAGATCCGCAAATGCCAATTTGACTGGAAAGTCAAGTGGTGAAATTGTTCCAATTTTCTGAGCCAATCACATGCACACTGGCTTTCCTCCTACATATGTTCTTAGTACATAGCATATAACTCAAAATCTATTTTGAAAAATCTATTTTTATCAGAAACAGACTAGCATTTCTGATGCTTTTCAGCATCCTTCCTAAACAAAAGTTCCAAATGAAAGAATAGCGTAAACAAAGAAGCCTTCAGAATAAGAATAAAAACCATCTGATATGCTTCCTCGTAAGTAAGAAAATTGAAAGGAAAGAAAACACAATCAGATGCAGGGATTTGCTGACCCATATAAAATTTAAAACTTTATTTATTTCTTAGTAGCAATACATTCCCAACAATTCAGCAAATTTGATTCAAAATTCTCTGCTTTCTTGCTGTATCTGAAACACTAACCTACTTTGAAATTTTCAAGGGATTGATCTGAAAACAAAACCGTAAGTGACTCACTTCTATGTCATGGTTTTAAGTGAAACAAATAGAACCACAGAGAAGGTTTTCAACTCCTGCCTTAAATTTTGATTAACTTACATTGATTTGGCTTTTGATTTTCTGATTTCTAACACTGAATTTGCAAAATCTTAGGCACATTTTATTATTGCTGAAATATGAACAGAATGTTAAAACTGGTGGCTGTATCTCATAGTATGTCCTATGACCTTGGCTCAAGAAACTATGTTCTAAAGAAAGAAAAAAAAAGAGCATTGAAATAAAAGTAAAGTTTTGGAACACATGACAATTAAATAATAAATGTGCAAAAGAAACCATGTTTTACAAATTCTATTGCAGGTGAAGATCTGAGTCACTTTGGATGTTGTCTATATTAGAATTAATCAAATTGCTTTCACTCTAAAATATTTATTTAAATTTTTATTTGATATTTATTTTATTTGACAATTTGACACTTTTTTTTTCAAGTTGGTCAAAGGAGAAAAAACCATAAAACAATAAATATAACTATCACTAAACCTTTTCCTTTTAAAAAAAACACCTCTTCCTGTGTTTTTACATTTTAGTTTCAGCTTCCTTAGAAACATAGAAGGAGAATGAATTAAGATTAAAAGTGATGAAAACCTCATAGCGTTTGACATTTGAAAATTTTAGCTTTTAAGAAATATATACAAATATTCACGTCACAGGAAGAAATAATTTATTCATAACAGGCAAATGTTTGTCCTGTAAAATCAAATAAGAAGAGTGCTATCTATAACAAAAAAAAAATTGCTTAACTGTATTTGGTATGGTAAGTTAAGGGAATAGCAATTAACTCATACTGATGTTGCAATTTTGACTACTTACATAAAATAAATAAAAGTTTTTCTTTATGTTGCATTTTGCAGCTTAATACTTTTACTATGTAGAGGAATAAGAGCAGAAGAAAAGAAAAGTAAAATAAATAATGTTTCTGCATACATCTTTCATCACGTTACACAGGAGTTACTCAGTCCATGAGTACCAAAATCAGTGAAAATGACACAAAGGTTAAAGAATCAAAATGAGGAGGAAGAGATGGTGGTGTCATCACATATACTTTTCTGAAATCCAAAACATTCAGCAGTAGCTCAGTGCTAGCTATAGTTGACTTGACTGTTTCTTTCCTGGATATTGCTCACTAACTCATGTTGCACTTCTGAATTCCTTGGACAACATAGAACAAAATAGTTTCTAATTCCTTCACCTAGAAACACCTAGTTGCACTGTAAAATCTTTTAGCAGTCAAGAATTCTGAAAGAAACGTTATCGTGTTCTTTAATCTAACAGAATTCTTTGAAGTCCTGCACATCAATATTTTAAAAATAGAGGAGCTATTTTAAAAAACTTGATTTATAATGCTATATCTCAGCTACAAGGAAATTTTTTTTTAATTAAAAATTACTAATAAGCTTAGAACTCAAGCAAAACAATAAAAAAGGCAGTGTTCATTAAACAGTTTGTTAATTAGACTGAGTTTAGCAGACCTACCCTAGAGCTGAATACAATGCAATATGTTACTAAGAAATTGTCAGGCTAAATTCCTTGAAAATTACCAAACCATTTGAAAGAACTACTACTATATAATATTCCTGCCAATGTCTCTTACAGACCCATGTAAAAATGCTTAGATTCTAAATGTAGAAATATTTTGAGAGAACTTTATTTACAAGTGACAGAAAGAATTGTTCAATCTATAGTGAGCAAGAAAAGGTGACATAGCAGGCAGACTTAGTACAGACATAGAAAGGTCAGAGCCTAATGAGGGCAGAAAATTCAAGTGTGGGCATGATTGATGGCTATAAATGTTGTACCAGAGTCAGAGTAGAAGAGTCTATCCATGACATTAACACCCTATTAGTATCCTAATTGTCAGAGGTAGTCATCTATGTTGCTGTGCATCACTATTGCTCTTGTTAATAGTGTCAGCCATCTGTCAGCTGCTGAATGTGAGATTCAGAAGTGATCACAGTGCCCTTAGCTTTTTTTCTCACTAGTCTGAATGGTTTCTGGTGTATCAGGTCACTCTTTACAATCCTTCACATGCTGCTGAAAGGTTCTCATGCCTTCTTTTCATTTTTTCACCTGAAACCTTAGTACTGTGTTTTTCTTAAGAAATAATTTTACTTGATCATATGACTAGTACTATAGAATTACGAAGTAAACCAACAGTAAGTTATGGGTAGCACCTTACCTGTTTTACGACTTGGCTGAAGTTTATCCTCGTAAGACAGAAGGCATAACAACACACACAAAAGAAGTTCAAATTCATTGACATATAACAGTCTGGAACAGGATGAATGAAAAAGTGTCAGCAGTTAAGATTTCGGAAGTGTATTTGTAACTCCTAGACCAGTCACTTCCTTTACTAGATGTCTGGCTTTGAATTGTGTCATGGAGTATGTAGCTTAAAATATTATCTATTATCTTGTTCTTAAGAATGGTATGCCAACCTAGGCTAATCCCTGCAACAAAAAAGCTATGTAGTTTCCATTAAAATAGGACTGATTTCCCAAGATACTAAGATGTCTTCACTGGAACACATGATCTTATCACTTCTGGAAATTGTATTTAGCTGATCAGATATAGGTATACCCAAGGAGTATTTTGAGCTAGTTGTCTAGACTTCTTTTAAAACCAGTGGAAAAATACAGTCATGTTTAGTTCATGCATCCTCTCATCTCAAGGTAAACTTATAAAATAGGTCAGATGAAAATGCCTAGTTTTCCCATTGACTATTAAAGACAAGTTCTATCTGCAGATATCTTAAGTTTGATGAGATTATTTTAGTTGCTTACAGAGGACTGAGTTATGCTTTCATGTTTTCATGATGCCATTACAAAATTCTGCCTGTTATTCCTATTCTACCCACTACTTGCAGCAGCCGTATCATGGCTAGCACCTAGAGGACTAGCTCTAGTATATTAGTCATCTAACATGTAGGTGTTCATTGTCGAAGCTCCTTTTCTTGCAAATTCTAAGAAACAGTTTGAACATATCTCCTTCAAACCAGGATAATGCTAAAAGTACTAGAATGTGCCTCTCTGTGAGTTCTGCTGGTGGTTGGATAAGTAATAAAATGTACATTTAGCTAACAGATGTGAAAAAAATTTGCTAGGCAAAATAAAAGTAAAACAAAATGAAATGGCATCATGGGTCATCCCAGAGATTAAGGAATTCCTCAAAGAGTTTTAAGATGATAGCTCAAATTTCATCTCAACAATATGTAGTTTGTCAAAGAGATATGTCACTGAGAACAGTTCCTGGAGGACAGAATAGTACTTCAGAATCCAATACCCTACATGGCAGGACAGATGGCATAGTGAATATGTTTAAATCCTTTGTTTAAGTCACACAGAACAGATCTGATCGGTGGCTTCCTAATATGGAAACAAATTGAGTATCCCATCTTCAGTGTCATTGGCTGCCCTCAGTGTAAGTAAAAAATTTTGTCCTTGCAAAAAAAATTCCATCTCTTTCAAAGTTCATGTACAATTTTCTGCAAGGTTAGGATTGCAAACAATATGCCGTTTCCCATATAAGATAACTGGAAAATTCATAATTATTTATAGGAATAGAAAAATGTTTTTTGAAAAGAATAGAAAAGATACAGTAATTTTTTGTGTGGATTAATAAATGGAACAAGGAACGTGAATACTTTTCATTTCATCCTTTGTGAAGTTCACCTTTCCTCATTATAAGTTGTCTGGCTTCGGTCATTAATAAAATGACCCCTTTAAGAGATTTGTTACAACATATGTGGTTTGCATAGAGATTATAACTGGTCATCATATTTTCTGTTTTTCATTTAACCCAGTGTTCCTATATGCGTATATATCACTTAGCTATTGAATATACAAAATAAAATAAAGCAAAGCTAACTTTCACATCAACATTATTTAAAATGCCTGTGTTTCATTCGGAACTGTTCTGAATACTAAATTTCTTCTAGCTGTTCTATTACAGCTAGCTCAGACAAATGATCTGGCAGCACATGATGGTGTTAAGTGTAATCAGGCACTTAGCAACCCTAACATCAGATGTTGGCATCCTTTGTTTGGAAGCAGCATTTGATCCAGAATGAGCTAGCTGTACTTGCAAATTTAGTGCAGTAATGCAAAAAATTATGGGTCTTAGACTGCAGCTGGAAATTGGATGTACTCCAAGAAAAGCTCAAAAGTAAACAAACAACTCATAGTTTGTGCAGGAAGATTTTGGTACTGCTGAGAAAAAGTTTGTCTTGCCTATCTTGACTTCTAATTACATAGTGCAAAATGTTTGATGCTCCAGTGTGGGGTTTTTTGTTTGGTTGGCTGGTTTGTTGGTTGAGGTGGTGTCGTTCTTTTTCCCAACTTCTTGCTAAGCAACCCACAGGTAAGATATCCTGTTGGGCCAGTAAGTCACACATCAGAAAGACAGTAGAAATCAGTGTTACATTCATAAGATGATTTTCTGTCAAGAAAAATAAGGGAATCGAAAAAAATATCCATTTAATAACCAGTAAAAAGCTGTATTTAGTTCAATACAATATTTAAAAAGTCACCAAAATTACTCTGAAACTCTGAGGCCTTATTTATCTATCATATGCCTCTCTTGAGCTTGTTTACATTCCACTTCCATTTTTTATTTCTTTATGGCTGAATTGGACAATACATAAAGTATTCACATTTATTCTTACACAAGCACTTCACAATGCTTTATACACCTGATTGAAAAACAAATTTGTGTGTATTAATCAATATTTTAATTACAAATATATTTCTAGGGCAGGATATTTTCTTGTTTGCTCTTCTTCAGTTTTTAGGCAACCTAAGGTAGAAATAAAGACTGCTCAGAAATTACATGTATTATAAAAAATTGTTTTGCGTTCTTTAATTATATCTTTGTAGAATACTAAAAAGGACTAACTCCTTAGTGTATGATTATCATGCAGTGTGTAGATTACATATACATATGATGTTTTTTATAACATATTACAGTGGTTAATTTTTTAAACGTGAATTTGGACAAAAGGATCTTGTTGGGCTAACAAAGATTTAGAAATTCAAAGAATCTAAGTACTTGTGACAATTTTTTGCTAGACTTCAAAAAAACCCTTAATTGTCTGTAAGAAGACATTTTCATTGCAGGAACTGGGAATTAACTCATTATCATTCTGAGGTAGTTGTCTGGGATTTATCATAGAATAAATAAGGTATACAGTAACATAGCACACAACATTTTTCTTCAAGCTGACCTGTTAGGAATACTACTATATATATAGAAAAGGTAAAACACCAATTGCTGTGTTGAGTTTAGAGATGGGAAAAGTTAGATGGAACCACAATAGTCATCATGAACAAAAGAGATAGGAAAAACCTTTTAAAGTTTTTGGTTTGGATTTGTCCTTTTATTTACATTTTCTGTACAGCAGTATGAACACTCAGGCACATATGGAACAAATTACCATGATATGAACAAACATAAATTTGGATTTTCTGCTTTTTTCAATGTCTGTCTTTGAAATGTGCATGATTTCTTCATGTAGCTTTTCAAGATATTTTGGGGGGTTAATTTTTTTTGTTTGTAAAGTACTTCTCAACAATTTTAAGAATTCACAACTTTAGTACTTATTTTCTTTCCTTCTTAATATACAGCAATTTTATGCCACCAAATTAGTGCCCGGGGAACTACTTATATCAGCAGCAAGTATAAATAGAGATATCCTAAAAACTGTGGTTGTCACTGGGATGTCTTCTGAATATAAATAAGTGGAAGCCGCCTGTCTGCTTTGTTATTTTTCCCATTAACATCTTCCTCTGTCATGGGTCATGCTGTCTGCTTTACTTCCCTGTCAGAATGTGTTAACTACTGGGTCAGCTAGACATGGGCTTAGTCTTAGAAAGATTGCATATTTTTTGCCTCAGTGTTTTCCTAGTCTTAGAGAGACTGTAAACCATTATTATAGCACATGCTGCAATAATTCTGCTGGATGATTCAAAAGATAGCAGCATGATGGCAATTTTCAACAGTTTATGCCTCATCAAAACCTGAGCATGATCTCTTGTAAAAAAAAGAAAAGGTATTTTATGCAAGTTTTATCTTTTCTGAATTTAAATGATTTGCTACAAATAACCCAACATATTGTCAAGCAATCTAAGACAATATCACAAAAACATTTTATAATGCCTATGTTCTCAAAAATATGTTAGGTCAACATAAATTTGTTAGTACCAGGGGTCTCTAGTCATAAGGAACTTACTTGTTTAAAAAATTGTTAATTTACCATGTAATGGTAATTCCCACAACCCTGTGGGATAGCACGTGTTAGGGAAGGCATCACCAGCCCTGGGGGACCCAGTTGCCCTGCTCTCCAACCCAAGGGAGCCTCCAGCCTGCACTGTGCCCTGGCACCTAGGAGGCAATTAATCTCCACCTTCACAGATACTTAGTTTTAGACGGGATTCTTCCCAATGTTAACTTGGAGCTGAATCTCGTATTTTGTGCCTGGAGTAGATGACAGAAAGAGACAGCTTTTCAGAGACAGTACAGTAGAAGTCTGTGTTAAAGATGCTACATTACCACATTTACAGGATGATTGGACTCAAATGGATCTCTTGCTTCTCTGGTTGAGATCTTTAAAAATATTTTTGAAAGTGAACTCTTTACCATTTTAAAAATAGGTAGCAGTAAAGATGTGTCCTTGGTAGGATGACTCAAAGAATGTTATTGTATTTGTTTATTTTAATTTCTCACAATTTTATAATGATTCTCATTTTTTGGATTTTTTTCCTCTACTCAGTTCCTTAAGTTATGTAAATATCTGAAAACATAAATACTGTATTATTCAGTGGCACTTCATGTTTGTTTGTTTGTTTTAAAAAAAGAACTCAATACAACACCAGAAACATATGATGAAATACCTAAAGCACATAAAATTAAAGTCTTATGGCTATATTCTTTCCCAAGCAACATTTTTATTATTTATCTGTATGACTGTATTCAGCTATATTTGCTGTATTTATATTATCTCCATCTTGGACTAGGCTGTGGAAAAAGCTCCCTATCCCAAAAAGCTTATATGAAGATAGGGTAGATGGCTAGAAACAGAAATGTAAATGAAATTATATTCTTATGTGCAATTAAATACAATAATAAACTAGCTTTCTGGACAACTGCTTTAGCTATGAAGTTATTCTAGGAACAACATGAAAATTGAGGAAAGGTAGTTTTGCTGAATAAAGTAGTTTAGCTGATGATCACCGACTGTATTAGAATTTTTCAGAATATTACAGAAATACATCAGAAGTTTTATATAAGATAAAGTAGAAGTAGTGCTCCTGTTGAATGAATGACTGTGTACTATGCTATGGCAGTAAAGCTTGGACCTCATTTTCCAATATATTGTTCTTATTTAACACTAGCATATCTTGAAAGGGCTTACGCTATTGTAAACCAGAAATTAGATCATCCATAGAAAAAATACTGGGACGGGCTCAACTATTTTAAAAATAAATGTATGCTTATAATTGCTAAACTTTTCCAATGAAAGGCAATAAAAAATATCTAGGTTACTAATTTTAGGACCAGGAAGAGGTAGACAGACTTTAAATACTCAAGAAAGAGCCTCTTCCTCTGCAATTCTTAGATGCTAAGAAGTTATATTTTCATGGAATAATAGTTCATTGTAGTCCGTTTCAAAGGCATCTGAGTTAGCTTTGAATGAGGTAACTTGGATAAAGAAAGTAGCATAGTTATATGATATTCCATCCAGGATAAGAAAACTCAAATTCAAGTGAGCTCTATAGTCACATGTAATAAGAGGTATAAGAAATCTATTTCCTAGAAGTACGATAATATTTTTAAAATAGAAATAAAGGACAATGATATGGAAATGAGAAATTATGTTTTATTTTAAAAGGCATTTTAAAGAAACACAATTTCCCCCAACACATCCTTTTTTCTAAAAAAAAAAAAATATACTTTGCAGCTTCACTTCAACATAAAATTCTGTTATTCTATGCTTCAAGTTCTGTGGGTTTCTTTTAGTTTAAAATTGTGATTGTGAAAAGCTCCAAGGAGAAGGAATATTTGATTTTCAGCCTGCTTATTAAAATTTACCAGCATGTGAGAAAGACTTCCTGGTTTTGTGTTTCAGCTATGTGTATATTTATGTGATCCTGCTCTGGCAGGGGGAATTGGACTTGACGATCTTTTGAGGTCCCTTCCAACCCCTAACATTCTGTGATTCTTTGATAACACCAGTGTACAAAATCATCTTTTCAGTCTTCAATCAAATGAGACCAAGAGAAAGTGCAAGTGGAAGTAACTAGTACATCTGAAATAGGCAACAGACTCTTGACCATTTGGAAAGAGAAAATCATCCCCATTAAACCCAAGAAAACTTAACAAAACACTGAGAATACTTCAGCTATCTGTTTAGGGTTCAGTGTATCATATCCTGGAAACACATTTCTCTGAAGTAGCTATGGTGGGTTGACCTTAGCCCCACTAAGATGCTCTATCACTCCTCCTCAACAGGGCACAGGGACAAAATTAGATGGAAAAGTTCATTGATAGAGTTAAGGATGGTGAGATTACTTCCAAATTAACTTAATTTATTACCAATTAATAAAAGTCTAGGAAATTAAGAAATAAAAACAAAACCAAAAGCACCTTCTCCCCACTTCTCCCTTCTGCCTGGGCTCAATTTCACTCTCAAATCTCCTATGTCCTCCACAGAGATCAGTGCAGAGGGTAGGAAATAAGGATTGCAGTCAATTAATAATGTTACACCTCTGCAGTTCCTTCTTCACGTTCTTCCTCTGCTTCAGTTTGGGTTCCCTCCCACAGAAGACAGTCCTTCATGACCTTCTCCAATATGGATCCACCCAACAGGCTGAAGTTCTTCAAGAACTGCTCCCATGTAGATGGTTTTCATGGAGTACAGTCCTTCAGAAATGGAGTGCTCCAGCGTGTGTCCCCAGTAGGGTTACAGTTCTTGCAGAAAACCTGCACTAACTTGGGCTCCTCTCTAAAGGTCACCACTCCTGTTCCAGTATGGTCTTTCCACAGGCTGTAGCTTCCTTCAGGGCACCTGCTCCCACATGCCATCCTCAGCAGGATGCATTGTGGATATCTGCTCCACTGTGATCCTCTATGGGCTGCAGGGACACAAACAGTGTCACCGTGATCTTCTCCATGACCTACAGAGCCATCTCTGCTCCAGCATCTGGAAGACTCCTCTTCCTCTGTCTTCGCTGACGGTGGTGTCTACAGAATGTTTCACAATTTCTCACTCCTCTCTCACAGCTCCTACACAGTGGGGTTGTTTACCCTCTCTGGAGTATGTTGTCACAGTGACACCAACCAGCATTGCTGATGGGCTCAGCTTTGGCCAGTAGTTCAACATGGGGACAGCTTCATGTGTCTTTGCCGCAGCCATCTGCTACCAAAACCTTATTACACCAACCCAGTACAGTGCCTTAAAGGAATGCAGGATGACTGAGATGTACATGAGTACATTGTAGACATAAGATAGTGGAGATCTCTGCCACTTGATGTGTATTGGGCAACTTACATTAATTATCAAATAATTGTTCCTCCATTCTTTTTTTTTTATAATTTACTTCTAGGTAAATTAATTAGATTATAAAGATCAGAAAAATCAAAATCAGATCACTGTAATTCTTACATGCTATAGTTGAAAACTTACAGCGCATTGTGAAAGAAATGCAAGCACTGTTCAAACTTTGTCTTTCTCTTCCATACCCAGGTTAATCATCTTACAATAATTTAACAATAACAATCAGGCAGTTAACAGAAGTAATTTTCAATAGATGACTTCTTTTAAAATAAGATCTTTAGAAGTACAATGTGACATAGCATGAAACTTCAGCCTCACAGTTCCATGGATGCAAGATTATAAATTGAATATTGCATTTAGTTCTGAAATCTCATCAGATTAACAAGAGAACAGAAACTTGTATTACACATATTTAAGATCAGTGATGATTTATTTCTAGTACACTTCCTTGGTTTTATTATGCAGCAATTAGGTAATACAGTGAATTTTCAAGAGTGACATATTATTTCACTCTCCATTAACTTTTATGCAAACGGGTATTTCTTACATTTTCCATGAGCGTTATCAGCTGCAAAAGGGGGTAAACTGTCAAATGTTTGCCTCACATAATTTTGTACATTTTTGTTTTCTTGAAATATTTCTTGCAGACAGTAGAGTAGTCCTTTATATATGTGTAAAAATCTATATCTATCAGAAATATTTAAAGATTTCCACAGTTCAAGACATCAATTACTATGAAGGAAACATATGCCATTTTCAATCAAGTCTTCTCTGTTTCTCAAGTGGTAGAGAACTGGAACGTTGACAGCATTAGATAAGAGTTTCTCCTATCAAGATTCATTATTGCAGTCTTGGGAGAACAATCCTGGTTTCCTACAATCCTACAATTTCTTTACCTAAACTGCAGGTTATATAACTAGGAAGACCCTTTTGGTGACTCAGTTCAATTCTTTCCCTAAGGTGTACTGGCACTTCACTGAGACTTCCAAAGTAAGGAGAGAGTAATTTAATATCCTATTTAAAACCATTTAAGTTATGTTATGGCATTTAAGAAATGGTAGGGTTATTTTATATCATAAATACATGAGATCTGTAATTATTTTAGCTTTACTACAATCATATAGAATTTATGTATGTTGCACTTTAGGAGAGCACTTGGTGGAGGAAGAGAAAAGCAGCACACAGTTATTACTTGAATTTATACCTTACTGTGACTAAGCTTCAGCAGCATTCACTGAATTCTATTGTCAGATGAAGGCTGACATTGCTCTTGAAGGCTGTTCATTGCTCTTGAAATCAAACAAATAATGGGTGTCAGATGGTGGTTTACTCTGAAATATGTTGGATCACTCCTGTTTCTTGCTATGTGATATTTTTTTAACTAAAAGAATTATAAGTAGCTCAAAAATTGTGAATCAGATATTAGTGCAAAACGTCACAGCAGCCTCAACAAATATAAGATCTGGTTATTTGTTCCTGAAATCTATTTGTTTTCTTAAAATGTTGCAAATAGCGGATCTATAAAAATTAGATTCTTTTAAAGGGGAGCTAATATTTTTAATTTGGACACACAAAACTCAGATAGACCTTAATTACAAGTACATAATTACTTGTGAAGCCTCACTGAATATTAATTAACAGCTTTTCTGTAAATAATTCAACACATTTCCATGGTTATTTAATTCACTCTGCTTATTACCTTACAATATGTGTCAGATTTTTTTACATCATTGTCTTATGTAAGCAAAATATTGTTGACAACATCTGATCTAGATACATACAATCACATTAATGGTTAAATTTCTCTAGTGTACATAAATGTTCAGGCTAAGTCTACCATTTTTGACATAGTGAAAGAGTGAGAAAAAGGTCTGAAGAAATAAATCACATGATGCATTATCATTTTACTTTCGGAATTAGGATGTTAGACTGCCAGATACTACAAATCTACAACTGTATATCTGAAAAATATCATACAATCAGCTCACCAGACTTCAGAAATATAATCAAAACATCTGAAATTGTGTTCTGGGAAGGTATTCATGACCTAAGGAAGGAGGTCATGAAAATAAACTTCAAGATTAGCTTGGAGAAAATAGTTCATATGGAGTTCATCTTAGCTCACATGGAGTTATTAGGGACAAATAAGTCACTCCAAACTAATACTTGGAAGGTACAACATTAGATTCCTGCCATGAATCATCTTCAGGACAAGGGTTTGAGTGATGCCTGAATTCCTAAAAACAACATTAGATTTCTGTGAATATTCCAGCCATTGCCTTAAGTTCCTGCTAAAGTCAAGTAAAAACACAGAAATCTCAAGAGTCTGTTTCAACCTTATAAATTGTAGAATGAGCGATCCTCTAAGAATACACATCCCCATCCATCGTCATCTTTCTTAAATGAAGTACTTTACTTTTAGAACAATAAAGCTGGGCATAGTAAATCCTTTCCTAGCCACTCAGGTTTCAAAAGATTTGCCTGCAAAAGCTTCAGAAAGTTAAATGTGTAAAATCTGAGCCACCTAAGCAAAGTTCAAGAAAAAATGTGAGATCCCAGACCTTAAACCTAAGGAATCAAATATGAATTCTAAACTAGGTTATTATTATAACAGCATATCTAACATAACATAATGAAATAATTGCATAATATTTTATTTATTTTAGTTTTCTAAAAAGAATACCTTTCAGCAGTTTCATAATAGATTTTTTAAATATATGAAGTAATTTATTTTCCATGAGCAAATACCTTGAATTTATTTTTCAATAATGAAAATTTTAATCTTTTTAATATATCATACATAGCTCATATGCTTCATTTTCAGATACTGGGATAGACTAGGTTAGGACAATGACATCCTTATTTGCATCTGTTCTTCTGTTTCCACATATGTATCTAGAAGCTAGATAACATAACATAATTTTTTAGATCTCTGGTTCCATAGATAGTAATAATTATGTGTGAAATTATTTATAGATGCAGTTAATCTGACCTGAATATCCATGTACCTGGCTTACAGGTGCATTTAGTTGTATAAATGGCTAAATTTCATGAATTACACTTATAAAAGTTGACGTAGAACTGCCTGTATTTATTTGCACCTGCCAAATCTGTGTTTTAAAAAAAAGCCTTATTTTGACTAGTCTTAAAATAATGTCCATAATGCAATATTTTTCTCCCAAATAATGCACGTACTTACCTAGATGTTACTAGGCACTAAAACAAATATTTTGATTTGAGCTAGTAAAATGATTCTAAGGACAAGAAAGACAATAGAGTAAGAGCATAATTCTTTGAATCAACAGATCTTTTCCAGTATTTTTTCCATTGGAAGAATGTTTTGCTAGAAACTATCTAGAAATACATAATACAGTACAAAATCCAACATTAAAATACTGTCTTCAACTCCATATGCTCAGGTGTTTTTGACATTTTACTCTTTAGATACTATTTCTAGAAATTATTATTTTTATACTCTTATTCCAGGTAATTACCAACATAGTCAAAGCCCTATTGAAAATTATGCTTTCTAGTTTGTCTGTGCATTACATGGAAAATTATGATCTGTAAACTTTTTTCTTTTCATTAATGAAAATTTTATTTTCTGCAATTTTACCTAAAAACAGCAACAAAATAGTTGAAGTGGAAAAGCACTTCTGAAGATCATCTGCTTCAAATCCAGTTCTCAAAACAGGGCCAATTGCAGCAGGTTGCCCAGGCCTGTGTCCAATCAGCTTTTGGATATCTTCAGGGATGGAGACTCCAGAACCTCTACAGGCAACTTGTGCCAGTGTTTGACCATCTTCACAGTAAAAAAAAAATATGTTGAAGTGGAATTTCCTGTATTGCAGTGTGTGGTCATTGCCTCTTATCCTATCGCTAGGCACCACTGAGAAGGGTCTGGCTTTGTCTTTTTCTTCCTTTCATTAGGCATTTATACATGTGGATAAGATATTCCTCTGTTTACTTGAAGGAGGCTAACAACTAATAATTGATTGTAACTTTTTTTTTGTTGGTTGGTTTGGTTGGTTTTTTTGAGAACAGTACTTGAGAAGAATTTAAGCTATTGAATCACCCCAGTGTTGCAGATGTTACTGCTGGAGTGTGCTTTGGGCATATTTTTTTCCAGAAAGTAATCAAATGTTTATTGTGGATATTTTCAAGATGAGGTTTTTGGATTTGTTAAAGGTCTTTGATGATTATGAAAGAATTTGTCACTACTGAGTTTACAGTAACTCTCTGTGTATCTTCAATTTCTGATAAAGTTCTTGGACTGTCTTTGTTACATTCATGTTCTTATTCCATGCTGATTTATTTCGGTCAGTGTCCTAATAGCAGCTACTGTGAATTTTAAATACCAGAAGCTAAGGGAACATGCAACTCAGCTGATGAATTTCAAAAAACTTGCTTACAACTAAAATAAATTCGCTTTAGAGGGTGTCCTATTCACAGAAGAACTTAAGCTTGTATTTGTGCTGACGCTTATTCAAAAGAGCACTTCACTGCCAACAACATAAAATAGATGAGTTATGCCTTCTTGTACTGGGGCACTGTTGATTTCATTATGTAGCCATTGTGGTGCCCTGATGAAGGAGTCATGCTGTCCTAATTTTTTGGGTATAACATTTGAATTTCTAAGCTGACCATCAACAGCTGTACTTTGGATGGTTATCACAGGAAGATATAAAACTGCTGGGAAATGCAATCTACTGTCGGAAAGTATAAAGTATCGTTGTGCATGGTTAATGTGAACCTTCTTAGTTTTGCACATACAGTAGAGTAACCACCTAAAAATGTTGTTACTAATGTTTTAATGACTAAAATGAATTCTACCAGCTGAAAGGACATCTCTGCTCTTACCATCTGTAACTTAATTAAGTGTGCTATAATTTTAAGTTCTGTTAGTAAGCAGGACCTTGAGATTTGTCACTTATGCAGGATTACCTACTGTATCAATGTTATATGGCATATTTCTAACCACATGCTTATAAAATCCTTACCATATTACTTACATATTAGAAAGTAGAATAGATTAACAGTATGATAAAGAAATCCTAAAGCTTGGCAGGTTCATGTTTGGATTTTTTTGTTGGATTTGGGGTTTAATTTCCTATCTACCATTTACCTGTTTATCATGTTTCTCCTTATCTTCAGATAAAAAGAGGTAATAATTTAAATTCAGTGTCTGGCATAAAGATTAAGTTTTAAGAAAAACATGCATTGTCTGAATCAAAGATCAAAGTCTTGGGAACAACCTCCTGAGACACCAAGCTGCTCTCCCTCATTACATTATCATAACATAATATTTTTTATATGATTTATCAGATTTACAAGCCTAATTAAAAGAACCTCTCCATTTCCTGCAGCCACCTTTCTTCCTTAAAAGGTTAGCTCATACTTCTTTCTGAATTCATCCTTGATCAGAACTGTAACTAATAAATAACTGGTTTTATTCATTTATGCTTTCTAGGAAGCTGCATTTTAGTGACTGTGAATAACCTTGTAAATTAACACGGTAACAGGGAAGACAACAAATATCATACTGCCCGATACTTTTTCTCTTTCCTAATAGCATTTTCAGGTGGTTTTGCCTTGGGACTTGGGGAGCTAGTTGCAGGTCGCTAGTCACAGTCAGTAGCACACCAGTTGCTAGTCACTAGTCACACGTTCTACTTATCTGCTTAAATAACAGTTAAAAATACATATATATGTTTATTTATTTTTGCATTTTCATTGCTTCTTTATCTGAGTATTATATTTTTCTAGGAATCTGAATTTTAATAAAGAAACATCTGGTTAGTATCTACGAGATGGGAAGGATTTTTGTCAGTAGAGGGTGAGGAGGTAAAGTTTACAAAATTCAAAGGCTTTGTGAGTACTAAGAGTCTTACAACAAGCAACAGTAACCATAAATCACTATATGAAATGACAGAAGCTCAAAAAACCCCCTACATTTTCTCATTTCTGATTTCTGTTGTGATATGTGTCTAACAAAAGCGGAAAAAAAAAAAAAAGATGAACTCTGTTTTAAACTCTGTGTTTGACTTCTTACAATTTCAAATATTGTTTGCCAGATCTAGGCAAGATCTATAAAAATCAGGTCCCATTAACACATTCTCATATAAATAAATTGAACTGCCAATGATAAACAGTGTTTTGTCAGTAATTAGGGAATGATCTAATAATCTTTGGATGAGTTTCCAAAATTGTAGGAGGGAATTGGAATTCAACTTGTCTTGTTAATTTGAAGTATGTTGTATACACCACTGAGCCTATTATTCATCAGCACCATGCAGATGATATTCTCAGACATAAGAGTCATTTTAATTAAGTACAGCAGCCATAAAAATATACACAATATATCTTATTCATACATATTCACACCGGACTCATTTGTGCAGTTTATCATAGAATCATTTTGCCTACTTTTTAGCTTAAGTGAAAGTGTAGAAAAAAAAGACAATTTTTGACATATTATTTTTTGCATAGTTATAGCATATAATTTTAAAGAAAGTGTTATCATCCCTATCTAAGGGTATAGAAGAAGAGAAGTCTGTAATACAATATTTAATGACAGATTTCAGTTACAAAGAAGGTGAAATACATTGAAAGTGTTAGGGTATACATTTATTAGGAGTATGGGAAAAATCAGAGAAGTTTCTTATTCAGGAATCTTGGACAATGCTTATAGCGAGATTATCATTGTCAAACAGGAACACTGAAAGTGATAAAATTTTGTTGGGTATTGAAATACAGTCCAAGGGAAAACTATGGGATGATATGAAAGCAAGAATTCTGCTTCATAACAAAATACTTAGATGCACAGAGTGCATATTTTCCTGGTACGCAACAATACATGGAAAATTAAACATAGTGATCTACCTCTGAATGGGAAATACCTTTTCTGATGATATCCTTAATAAGAAGTAAGATTCTGGTCTTTCGGTTCGGACAGAACACCTCTGAGTAGATGTTTTAAAATCCATACTTAAAAGGCTTGGACCTTATTAATAACACGTAATCTGGATAACCCACCAGCCTACCCCAAACACCTTCAAAGGATCTTGTTCTGTAAAGTTCCCTCTGAAGTCTCTTAATATAATCTTAACCATATCAAGTATGCTTACTGAGGGAAAACTCATGTTTTGCATCCCTGATTCTTTACAATGGGGATTTAGGTTACCCTTTTCTTCTCAAAGACTATGAGGATAGAAGTGAATCATGTTTTCATGTCCTGTCTTTATATGAAGGAAAGAAATTACTGTTGCGCACTCTTAGTGGTTTACAGTATGATGCAGAGCAGCTCTTGGCACTTTAGTTTGGACATAGTCTTCTCTCTCCTTTGCTAGGGAGACTAGTCTCAGAGTTTATGTTTCTGTCATGTAACTATCCATCAGACTTTTTTGGATTTTGACTAGAAAATTCATTGGGATTTAAAAAAATATTTCAACAATAGCAGAGACACAGTAATACTGTCAAAAATGTCTGCCAGAATTTAGAAACACTGTTGTAGAGGAGATTGTGATTTATTAGATAGATAGCTATCTAAATGTAAGTCAGAACTTAATGCACAAGATAATTTCTGTTCTATTTGTTTTTCAAGTTAGTGATGGAAAGAGTTTGTATTTGAATAACAGTTGAGAATTTTTATATTAGTGTGAAGGAAAGAAACTATTCAATAATATTTTAATAAGATTATCATCTAAGTATGCCTTCCTATTACATCTTGAAAATGCAGGACAATTAACACCTTTTTAAGGAAGACATTAAAAAATAAAAATAACAAAGTGAGAAAAATTATCAAGTATGGATGAAGTTACTATAAATTAGTTTAACTTGTTGCCAGATTTACTAGGGTTTTTAAATGGTATTAAGACTAATTGAACTTGATGGTGCCTGTTTAAAATATGTAATTTTTATGAACAAAATTATTGAGCTATTTTTCTTCCTAATGATAAATGTCTAAATACTTTTCTAAGTAAAATCTGTGGGGTACTGAGGGAGCTTAAACCATATTGATACACACGCCACTGTTAATTATGTTAAATTCAAAGGAAGAAAGCCAGACTGATCATCTTTCTGAACAGCATACAGATGGACTACAAAAGATGAAACCTCTGAATTTTTCTTAAAGTATGACAAGGCTTAGATCTGAGCCTGTTTAACTTCAGTACTTATCATATTTCTGTGATCAAAATGTACAAAAAAGGATGATGATGAAATCCTTAGTAATACATTCATTAATCCAGAGGTTATGCCTTTCTCTTACAATCCCCTCAAGCACTGCTTCTGTCTGAATTTTAAACGTAATAATCTTGGAGTCTGACCTAAGTCACACATTTTGAATTCAGTATATCCTGAATAATTCATAGTATTGATGTGCATTGATGTTTTACATAAAACAGATCATGCTTAGGGTCATGGACCTCCTCTTCATAAAAACATTGGGATTGCATAAATGTTAGTTGAAGGCTCTGGTACCTGGACAGAAGAGCAGACAATTCTAATTCCTGAGCTGCTCAGACTTTTAACTCTAATAAATCTCTACTGAATATTGCCTTGGGGTTTTGGATGTGCTTAATCATTTACCTTGTAGGCTTTCATGTCAGGTTCAGTAGCATTAATTAATTATTCTGGTCATCTGAAATAACTATAAGAAAAATAATGAGGAAACTTTGGAAGTACAAATGAAATTGCATTTTCATCTGCAGATGAAATATCATGGGAATTATGATGTGCAAAAAACAAATTTCAGACAGAGTTTTCCCAGTACATGAAGCCCCGTGGAAGCTGTACTGGCAGCATCAGGTTGATGATGACTACCAAAAAGTTTTACTTGTGGTTATATAGGACACACAGAAATTATTGAGGTAGTTGGTGAAATGATGTCTTTACTAGACAAATCTATCACTCTCAGTGAAGCTATATTACCTAAAAAGTGAGGCAGGATGTATGTGTAACTAATACAAAAAAAAAAAACAGTTTTAAAGGTGTTTTTGCTAAGAGCATGTGTAAGGAAAAGGCATCTTCTCTCTTAAAGCTGTCTGAACAAATACTTTGTTAAAATGTGATCGTAAGGTAAAAAGGGAAGCAAAACATACAGACGTAAAAAAATGATAACACACTTGGTCAGGTCTTAAGAGTCTGTGGAGAGTGAGCATGATGTCAGGAAGATTATCTGACTGAGAACCAATTAAAATTCGTTTGGCATATGTGCCATATATTTTTAAATGTCAGTTGAAGAAATAAAACTAATACTTATATTGAAAATTTTATCACCCTCTGTTTTGTGAAATGAATTTATAAAGTAGTAAGAAAAGAACAATCTCAGTCTTGGTCCAATAGCTACCATGGAGGTAAGCAGCACAGGAAAGAGGTTTGGCTACATACACAAGCTTAAAACTCAGCTTTGCAATGGCTACATCACGTCACTTCTCTTTGCAAACCAATCTTCCTACATTTTGTTAAAATAGTACAAGGGTCCTAATGCAGTTAATTCTCAGCATAAATGTCTCTTGCCTGTTTTCAATCATTCCTGGACATTTCTGTCCTACTTCTTTTTTTTTTTTTTTTTTTTATTTTTTTTTAATTTAGTTTCTCTTCCTCTTCTCCTTTAAAACAGAATAAGGACAGCAGAGTTGTCAAAAATTAATGCATACTTCCACAACTATTTTGTACCAGCTTCTCACAGTTATGTACATTATTTAATAATTAACAGTTCTCAAATGAGGAAATGCTTTTTGACTTCATTAAACAAGAAACTGTATCTATTTAGACTAATAGCATGTCAGCTGTAATATTTTTTTTCTGACAGATATTGTGTTCTAGAAGCATATGTGGATCATATCTTGAAGTATGAGAAGTAATTGTTCTTTTACCTTTTCCTCTCTATTTTTGTTATTTGAGAAGTTGGGAAAATGTCTGTAGATGAGAATAAAGCACTGTTCAGGAGGGTAAAATTCAAGGGACAGCTGATCCTTCCTTTTTACTCTGGAAATAACAATCTCATTTAAATAATAATAATTTTTAGAAGTAAAAGAGTGAATTTGCACAAACAGAATAAAAGAATGAAAATATTACGTTCAATCAATCAGGCACAAAACAAAACCAGCCTGAAACATTAAAGATAAGGAAACAAAAATCTTCTGTGGCAACAAAATTATTCTACAAACTGTTATGGCAATTTTATCTTTCTCTCTCTTAAAAATTCAGTACTATCTGCTATCAGGAGACAGGTACAAGTGTGATCAGGTTCTACTTTGATCCAATTTGACTATTCCCCAGTTTTCTAGAGGAAGAGTGATTGTTCCATCAGTCTTCTTAAGAGTTAAATAACTGTAGAAGATAAGGCACAAGAACTACAAATTTTCAGATGGTATGATCAGCCCAAAGAAATAAATGTAAAATTGTTGATGTCTGAGTTAAACACTAGAACAAAACCAATGTTCAGCTGATAAGTGAGCCCACCAGGGGAGGTGCCTTGCTGGACTTGTTCACAAACAGAGGAAGTCTGGTGGATGATGTGGTGGTCAGAGGTCGTCTTCGGCTTAGCGACTATGGAATGATAGAGTTCTCAATTCTTGGCCAAGTAAGGTGGAGGGGCAGCAAAACTATTACCATGGACTTCCGAAAGGCAGACTTCAATCTGTTTAGAACACTAGTTAAGAAAGTCCCTTAGGGTACAGTCCTAGAGGGTGAAGGGGTCCAGGAAGGCTTGACATTTTTCAAGAAGGAATTCTTGGAGGCTCAGGAGCAGGCTGTCCCCATTTATCGTAAGAAAAACTGACAGGGAAAATGACTGGCCTGGCTGCACAGGAAGCTTTTTCTGGGACTGAGGAGAAAGAGGAGAGTCTAGAACTTTTGGAAGAAGGGGCAGGCTACTCAAGAAGAGTATAGGGATTTAGTTAGGTTGTAGAAAGAACATTAGGGGAGCAAAAGCTCAGCTAGAACTCAACCTGGCCGCTACTGCAAGAGATAATAAAAAGTGTTTTTACAAATATATTAACAACAAAAAAAGGACCAGGGATAATCTCCACCCTTTATTGGATGTGAGGGGGATCATTGTTACCAAGGATGAGGAAAAGGCTGAGGTGCTTAAAGCCTTCTTTGCCTCAGTGTTTAATAGTCAGGCCACTTATCCTCATGGTATTCAATCCCCTGAGTTGGAAGAGAGGGATGGAGATCAGGCTTCCCAAGGTGACACCCATCTACAAGAAGGGCAGGAAGGAGGATCCAGGGAACTACAGACCTGTCAGCCTGACCTCAGTACCTGAGAAGGTCATGGAGAAGTTCATCCTGGGGCTGATAACATGACAAGTGCAGGACAACAGGGAGATCAGGCCCAGCCAACATGGGTTCATGAAGGGAAAGTGCTGTTTAACCAACCTGATCTCCTTCTATGATCAGGTGACCCACCTAGTGGATGAAGGAAAAGCAGTGGATATTGTCTCCCTGGACTTCAGTAAGGCATTTGACACCATTTCCCACAGCATTCTGCTGGAGAAGCTGGTGGCTCATGGCTTAGGTGGACTCTTTGCTGGGTTAGAAAGTGGGTGGATGGCTGAGCCCAGAGGACTGTGGTGAATGGAGTCAAATCCAGTTGGACCAGTCACAAGCGGTGTCCCTCAGGGCTTAGTTTTGGGATCAGTCTTGTTTAATATCAATGACCCGGATGAGGGGATCAAATGCACCTTCAGTAAATTTGCAGATGACACAAAATTAAGTGGGAGTGTGTCCTGGTTCAGCCAGGATAGGGTTAATTTGGTGCAGACAGGCTATTCCATACCATGCTGACATCATGCCCTGGGGCCAGTTCCGGATTCTGTGGTGCAAATTGCACGCATGTAGCAGGTCCACTCCGCTCCATCTGTTTGTCCACATGGTATCGCTTATTTTGTACATTGTTTTCATCACTGTTGTCATTGTCGTTGTTACTGCGATTGTTTCTTGTGTGTCATTGTATTAAACTCTCCTTACCTCAACTCAGAAAGACATTCTCAAGCACACCTGCTTTTTCCTTTGAATGAGTTGGGGGGCAGCGGCAGTGGCCATGTGGCTTGACTGCCGGCAGGGACTGAACCACCACAGCTTTACTAAATCACTACAGAGTGTCTATCTGCTTGAGGGTAGGAAGGCTCTGCAAAGGGATCTGGACAGGCTGGAGCGATGGGCTGAGGTCAATTGTATGAGGTTTAACAAAGCCAAGTGCCGGGTCATGCAC
>JAVSBS010012084.1:5193-18159 GCA_033124195.1 Coracias cyanogaster | reverse complement strand
TGGGGACTCCCAGCCAAACCCTACTGCCTGACAAGGGGACACTGCACATCTCTGTCAACCTGCTATGCTCTGCAGCTATTGCACATGTTGAGAAGGAGTCAGAGCAACACCGTTGTTGCTGCCGGTAAGGGTTCTCTCTCCTGTGCCAGCAACGACCCCTTTTTCATTGGACTTCCCAAAGAACCGGGGACAAATTCACACCTGTTCCTGCCCTCATGGTTTCATCAGCGCTTTCTGACTCTGTGCTTGTAGGTGCTGATTTATTTTTGCTGCTTGGATTCCCCAGATGAGCTCTGATGCCTGGGCTTTGAGGGGCATGATGCAGTCCCAGCACCACCTTGGTGGAGGTGAGTAGAGAGGGACCATGCCCTGCTGTTCTGGCCAGCAGATTTATCTCACACCACTAAGCCAGAGTAGCCCCCCAGCACCCCCAGACTCATCCCACTACTCACAAGAGGATATCTGCATAAGCAAAATGATGAAGTATGGGTAGATAAGTGGATGGAAAACTGGCAGAGGTGCCATGCTCAAAGGGTCAAATGGTTTTGAACAGTGGCATGAAGTCCAACTAGAGGCTAGGCAATAGTGAAGTACCCCGGGGTCAATAATGGGTCCAATACTGTTTAACATCTTCATTAATGACCTGGGTGATGGGACAGGCCGTACGCTCAGCAAGTTTGCAGAAGAGGAGGGAAGGAGGGCTTGATGCACCAGTTGCCTTTGCCACCATTCAGTGGGACCTCAACTGACTGGAGAAATGGGATGTCAGTGATCTCATCAAATTCAATGAAGGGAAAAATCCTTCCCCTTGGAAGGAATAACCCCATGCACTAGTACACACTGGGAGCTGACTGGCCTGACAAGCAGCTTTGCAGAGAGGACCTGGGGCTCCCGGTGGACAAGATGACCATGAACCAGCAGTATGCCCTTGTGGTAAAACAGGCCACAGCCAGCTAGTGTCACTAGCAGGTCTAGTGAGGTGATCCTTCCCATCTGCTCAGCACTGATAAGATGCATCTGGGGTGCTGTGTCCACTTCTGGGCCCCCCAGTACAGAAGAGGCATGGATATACTGGAGTGAATCCCTTGAAGACGATTAAGTGATTGGGGCAGCTGACATATGAGGGAATGCTCAGAGAGCTGGGGTTGTTGACCCTTGAGAAAAGAAGGCTCAGGGAGGATCTTATCAGGGTGTTTAAATACCTGGTGTTGGGAGAGAGTAAAGAAGTTGGAGGCAGTGGTCCCCGTGACATAATAAGAGGCAATGAGCACAAACTGAAATACTTTTTTTACTGTGAGGGTGGTTGAACAACAGAAGAGGTTGCCCAGAGAGATTGTCAAGTGCCTGTCCTTGGAGATACTAAAAACCTGACTAGACATAGTCTTGGTCAACCTGCTTTGGCTGACCCTGCTTGAGCAGATGGTTTGGCCTAGGCCAAGAAGTCTCTTCCAACCTCAACCATGCTGTGATCCTGTGAGATTTGTTTAAATCTCCAGCATAAAGCCCAGTTATTTTAAAATATTCCATCAATTCTCACCTCAGTATAGGAAATTTGGCTTTCAAGCTCAATAGCACATTGAACCTTTACCAAACCTGTGATGCCAGAGTTACAGGAGAGCTTTAACAACCTAATAAACTAAGGAAATACAAAATGTGCCATGTGAGTCAGATGTTTCTACTGCAACAACCACATGATCAAAAGTTTCTCAAACAAAACCATTTGCTGTCAGGACAGAGTGGAGCCAAGTCAGTGTGAGTCAAGTTTTTAGAGTCAATTTTGTAAAATGTCAGAAGGAGTTACTTAGTGCCACCCAGTGTTGGCAGCTAGAAAAAGGGAGGTTAAATATGGTTACAACTGGGTGTAGCCTCGTGAAACAGGGATAAAAACGTCCCTGCTGTTGCTTTCTGTATCAGGGATGTGTAATTCCACAGAAGCTGTGCAGCTCAGAGGTCCAGGAGACAGCTGTCCCACAGCCGAACTGCGGCTTAGCTGGCTTGTTAAAAAATACCTTTCACCTTTTACGTTCACTTTTCAAAGCAGGTAATCGGTTTGAGATGTAGATGGCCTCTTTTGTCACAAAAGTCATTCCTCTAGTCTGACATCAGTCTAGAAAGTTGTGCAGATTTTTCTGGCTAAATGTTCAGGAATTTAGATGAGAAACAACTCAACAAGAGGTGTCTCTTTCCTAAGACGAGTACAGTTAAAACATTACCTTTTTTCCTCTTTATCTCAGATGCTGCATATGAGCTGCCTTTTCCTTGAAGCCTTTTAAATTATGCAGGATCTCATGTATATCAGACATGGAAATAAACACTCTCCCAGTTATGATTGTTGGATGACTGAACAATTGCACTTACGCTTTTGTTATTCAAAGGACTATATAAAGACAGTGAGGTGTCACGGTCCCGTTTAACAGATATGGAAAGTGAGGTGCTAAGCAGGCACCTCCTCTCCACTGCATCAGAGTGCTGGGTCCTGGCTAAGAGGGGATGGATGGGGACCCAGAGCCTTGGAACCCAAGTGGGAAAGAGGGGAAAGGGAAAGGAAGGCACTGAGATGCCTCAAACCTACCAGACACTGAGGTGGAGAGGGGACCTCAGGGTTGTCGTTTCACCTGTAGTGGCCTTGACAGAGAAGTCCTTCTAGCATTTTGTGGTCCTTTAGTCTGCCCTGAAGTAGTCTCATTGCCCAGAGAAAAAAAGACAACAGTGATTTGAATGGTTCTCTGCTGGTTCTTTATTTAGCCCCTAGAATTCAGAGGGCCAAGGAGAGGCTGACACAGTTTATCTCACATTGATACAACAAAAAAACATCAGCAAAGCAAAGGGTGGTTGCCCTCTGGAGCAACCTCACCTCCACGAGGTGCCATGCTGGTTATCTGTGTTTCTGAGTGGGAGGTGTCCCTACTGGAATTTTTTACTTTTTTCTCCCACCCGTGGATCCATCTCCCAGCCACACTGCCGATCCCTTGGATTTGTGCCTGCTGACAACAAGCTTCCTTTCTCACTTACCTTTCACCAAGCGCTGGGAAACAGGCCAGGTATTGCAGCCACAAGTCACATGCTGAAAACTCCTCTTCTGGGGCCAACACACTCTGGGTGTTTTTGCTTTTCTTGCCAGTCCTGCAAGGTTCCTGGAGGACATGAGAGCTGGGCTGGCTCTGCTGGCTCTCATAGGAAGACCTCCATGGTCATTAATTACATCTGCGTGTCTCACTAGGGCCCCATGTGTCCTAGGTCCTCTCCACAGCTATGAGATCCCCAGTCCTCCTCCCAGAGAGCTCACAGTTTAAAACCCAAGGCGGAAAGTCACTAATTCCTGTGATGACTCCTCAGCCTGTGCCTCAGGAATACATCATAAAGAGAATTTTCCCAAAGAGGGGCCACAGGACACAGTGAGCACAGAAAGAGTTGGGTGGAGGAAGGAGACCAGAGAAATAAAGCATTCATGGAAAAAAATATCCATGTGTATCCCCTTAGTTAAGGAGGTTTACAGCATAGGTTTACAGTGAGAGTCGGTCCCTGCTCCAGAGTTTTTATAGTCCCAGCAGGCAGGATGAAATAGCAGGAAGGGGAAATGCAGAAGCAGGAGACCTGGGCGTCCCTGCGTTACACTGAGCAACTCTGCTCAGCTTGCAGGTCTGGGGCATTTTTAAGCCTATAAATAAACTGAGGACGTTAATGATGCCATTAATCTCTGTTGGCTGCTGTCCCAGCTATTTTCAGTGACGAGGTTACCTTGCCTCTCTAAGCAAAAGTAGGTCTCGAGGGTCGGGTCGGGCAAGTGGCGGGGACGGATGCTATGAGCCTGGGCTGGGGCTGGCGGCCATTGCCCTTGGTGGGAGGACTCTGCCGCCATCCTTGGCAGTGTACCAGGTGGAGGTGTCCCAAGCACCAGCACTCCTGGCTCCTGGCCTGGAAGGAAACACAAGAAACAGTCATCAGGTAATAAATGACAGGAAAAAGCAGAGTGCTGCCTGCTGCAGAGGAAAGTGCATGACTGCTCCTGTCTGCAGCCCCCATGGTGGAGACTCCTTCTTCATCTCCCACAAGGAAATATACCTGATGGAGACTAAGCTCCTCTAGAGACCCTGCTCCTCGACCCCTGCCTTTCCAAAGACAGAAAGTGACAGGGCTTGGAGTGACAGGAGAGGGGGACCCCAGGAGGGGACAGGCCAGGAGGTCCCAGCACTCTAGGCACAGGGCAGGGAGTGTCTGGGGTGCAGGTCCCTGAGGAGAACAAGGTCTACCCTGAGAGAGCTTCTCACTCATCACTCACACCAATAGTCAGTGCTTCTGTCATATGCAGAGAGAGAGAAAACTTCCCTTTCCACCCAGGGGGAGCAGCAATGAAATAAACTCAGACAGTAAAAGGTGCTTCTCCTCCTTCCCACAAACACCAGGGGAAAAAACCCACCATCAACAAACAACCAAAAAACTGAAGTGGATTCATGTTGCTCTTCCATTCTTGTATGAAGCTGATTTGAGATGGGTCAATATGTGTAGGCACCCCAGAGTCCTTGCCATGTATGGTATGACACAAGAAAAGCTCTGTCTCTGCTCTTCAGTAAGGGCTCAATATGGGATCCTGTGAGGAGAGCAACCCCAGGACCACATCTGCCAGGGAAAAGAGAAGCCACACATAGAATCATAGAAGATCACTTAAAGATGATCTAGTTCCAACCTCCCTGCCATGGGCAGTGACACCTTCCACTAGATCAGGTTGCTCAAAGCCCCATCCAACCTAGTCTTGAACACATCCAGTGTTGGGGCATCTACAACCTCCCTGGGCAACCTGTTCCGATGTCTCGCCACCCTCAGAGTGGCGAAACACCCCAAGGGATTTCTCTGCAGAAGGTCCCAAAGACTACATTGCTTATTGGTAGGACTACATTCTTAATCATAGGGGTTTGTTTTAGTTGTTAGTAGTTTTTAGCTTAGATTTAGTAGTTCTGTTGACAAGAGAGTTGGAATTGATTCTTACAGGTCCCTTCCAACTTGAGATATTCTATGATTCTACAGACCTGCATAGACCTTGATGGGCTGACACCACCATACAGCTTTGCCCTTCAGCATGATGTGTTGCCATGGAAATTGAATTCCAAAAATTCACCTTGTGACGTCATTCTACAGCACACAGCTTCACCAGGCTCTTCAGACTGCCGAATGACGTGATGAAACCTTCAGAGAACATCTCACCAACAGAAGAGCTTGAACCAGACGTGTCCTTTCTTTCTGCTAGAAAGAAAATACAAGAAGTGCCGGTGTTTTGTGGATGATAGACATGCCTGTCAATGCAGTCATTTACATATAGATGTGCAGGTAATTACAGCCCAGGGTGCAGTTATCAGAGATTTTGGCCTGTGAGGAGCCACCATCTGTAGCCATAAAGCATCTCAGGGTAAGGGAGCTATTAAAGAGCATCGCTGGCAACTCACTGTTTGCTAATGAGGGAATCTTTATGGAGCTCCCCGTTGAGTGGAAAGGAAAAGGATGGAATTTATTTCTTTGTGTTTGGCAGCTAGAGATGAAATAATGACTGTGAGGCAAAAAGATTAGGCATTGTCAGCAAACTGGATGCTGCAGGCTGTCGAGAGCCAGGAATTTGATGGGAGAGGGAGGGAAAGTGGAGGAAAACAGGGAGAAACAGGGGTTCTGGGGAGAGGTGAGCCTCAGTTCTCTCCAAAATTATCAGCAAATCCATGCTTTGCTTTTTCAGTCTGCCATGGAGATTTCAGCCTGAAGACCTAAAAACAGTGAGAAAGATATTACAATAGCCAAAGTGTTACTTAGGAAAAAGTCCAGGAGATTGATAGAAGTAGTTTAGATATAGCTGGATTATTTTATTTTAACTCATGGTCAGTTTGGCTGGGGTAAAAAGAAAAGCATTTTGGCATTCTTTGAAACAGTATTTTTTAAAATTTCTGTTTAAAATACACATTTATATAGATTTTATTTTAAAAAGCTAAAATGGCAGAAAACTTTGCCTTGTAAACACTCATCATCAGTTAAGCACAAATCAGCTTTTTGACCTTCTGCTTTTGTTTTGCCAAAGTCTCTGTTCTGCTTCAACCCAGAACACAATTCCCTGCTAATGTTTCGGTTCATGTTTCAAGCCCCCAAAAATGAACCATTATTTGTCTATGTCTAATTTGGAAGGACGTTTTATAAAGGTGACAGAAATGAGCAATGAGGTAGAATGAGGATAAGAAAAAAACAAAGTAGAATTTCAGTACTAGACGCCAAAAGTTGAAGTTGATTGTTATTAATTTCACAAGAGGAGAAGCTATAAAACAACCTTGAAAGGAGTCCTATGAAAAGATGAATAAAAGTGACTGTAAGGAACATCACTGATATGAACATAATACAGTGAACAATCTGTCATCTTTGGTTTCTGCAGATAGTATCAAGTAAGTTGTGTCAGTTTGGGTATCAGAGGGGTTTTATTCAGTGATTTATGGAATAGGTGCACAGATAAGAAACAATAGAATTGAAGGGCATTATCCAATAGTCCTTTATATTTAATAGGTCTACTCATACGTTTGTCCTCGAATGCTCTGGTCAAATGAGAGCTTCATAGAAAAGCTTGTTCTATCTTCTCCATATTCAAGTAGGAACGTCTTTTGGGAGCTTCTGTTTATGATTTGGTTGGGGTTTTTTTTTATTGTAAGATTTCCACACTGAGTACTTAGTCTGACAGATGCAAGGAGTTCAGTGCAACTGTTTTTTGACCACAGTGACATTCAGAAATGAGAATATCTTCAAGGAAGCACTTATGCACTGAGTAAGGGTGGCAGGCAGCCTCTACTGCACAAGGGATTCTGCTATCGCTGATGGCCACATCAAGTCTTTCATGTCATGCAAAACAGAAGGCCAACGGGTTTGTGTCGCTCTATAGACTTTAAATACCTAAAACATCTCTGCTGTGGTAGCACAGAGATGCCAAATTGTGCTTTCCAGCCAAACGCGGTTTTGGGAGAGCAACTGCAAAGTGCACCATACCTGAATTTAACCTACCATAAGATTACCAAGCAGCTTGAAGAAACCTTGCCTTTGGCATTTTCGAAAAATTTTGTCCTGGATACAGACCAATTTGCTCTAGCTGAAAACTTAGGTCTCTTTATTTATTACCATAACTGTTTATTTGGTGCAATAACAGATCAGTTCATCACTGGAGATGATGGCTTGGTCCCTCTGAATCCGTTACGTGTGGCTTGGGGATTTTGTTTGTGACTCAGTTTATTTTGGTATCTGGACTGGACATAACCAGCACTCATGTGATGAAGCTGGCTTAAGGATTAATGCTTTGTTCAGACCCTTGCTATTGAATATTTTCAGTTGGAGGAAATGTCTGGAAGTTCTCAGGTCTAACTCCCCCTTCAGAGAAGAACCAGTTTAGATCAGGTTCCTGGAATTGGTCTACTCCAATTTTTAATATGTCTGGTGATGGAGCTTCCCCAACCCCTCTTGGTCTGTCTTCCACTATCTGACTAACCTTATAAAGAATTATTTATTTCCCAATATATAAAGGTCATTACCCTTCTTTCAACTGATGTCTGTTGCCTTTACTCCTTTACTGCACACTCTAAAGAAGAGTCTGTCCAAATCTTCCCCATTCTTCTATTAGGTTGTGGAAGACAGCAATCAGATCTGTCAACAGAATAGAATAGAATAGAATAGAATAGAATAGAATAGAATAGAATAGAATATTTCAATTGGAAGAGACCTACAGTTACCGTCTAGTCCAACTGCCTGACCAGTTTGGGGCTGACCAAAACTTAATGCATATTGTTATGGGCATTGTTCAAATGCCTCTTTAACACCAACAGGCTTGGAGCATTGACCACCTCTCTAGGAAGCCTGGTCCAGTGTTTGACCATCTTCCTGGTAAAGAAGTGCTTCATAATATCCAGTCTAAACCTCCCCGGCACAGCTTTGAACCATTCCCACAGCAATTGTCACTACATACCAAAGGAGAAGAGCTCAGCACCTCCCTTTCCACTTCCTCTCCTCAGGAAGCTGTACAGAGCAATGAGGTCACCTCTCAGCCTCCTTTTCTCCAAACTAGACACGCCCAAAGTCCTGAGCTGCTCCTCACAGGACATTCCTTCCAACCCTTTCACCAGCTTTGTTGCCCTCCTCTGGACACATTCAAGGACCTTCAGATGGCTCCTCTGCTTAATACTGAAATGGTTGTGGGGTTCAGTACCAAACTACACTTAAGCTGCAAAACAAAACGCTGCTGTGGTTTCCTCCTATAATCCCTGCCTTGGTTGTGGCAACAAAATGGTGGTTGAGCACCAAACTATGAGTGCTGCCATGATCAAACTCAATTTTGGCTCTTCTGAAAGAGTATTGCACTGCTCAAGACCATCCACTAAAAAACCTCGGACTGCTCAAAAGGCACTGACAGGTTTTTACAAAGTCGGGGCCCCCCATGATGAGGTTGTGGAACTACCTTGTGTGGAGGAAACTGTGATGAATGTACATAGAGTTTTACACTTCGGGTTTTCTTTTTTAGGAAATGCTTGGCTTAATTTAGCACAATTTGCTGCAGCAGGAAGGTCTCCTATGATTTAAAGGAGTAGCTGAAGGGTATGTTTTCTTCCTACCCCCAGCACAGTCCTGACCTCCAGACAGGAGCTGGGTACATGCAGGTGGCAATAGGATATACACAGAATCACAGCACAATATGGGCTGGAAGGGACTTCTGGAGATCACCTCATCCAACCCTCCTCCAGCAGATCACTCAGAGCAGGGGGCCCAGGATCATGTCCAGGTGGGTTTGGACAGAGAAGGAGACTCCACAACCTCTCTGGGCAGCCTGCACCAGGCTCCATCACCCTCACAGGAAAGAATTTTTTCCTCCTGTTCAGATGGAACCTCCTGGGTTCCAGTTGGTGCCGATTGCCCCATGTCCTGTCACTGGACACTACTGACAAGAGTCTGGCCCCATCCTCTTGACTCTCACTCTCTAGCTACTGATCAGCATTGATCAGATCCCCTCTGAGTCCTCTCTTCTGTAGGCTAAAGAGCCCCAGGGCTCTCAGCCTTTCCTCAGCACAGAGATGCTCCAGTCCCATCAGCATCTCTGGAGCCTCCACTGGACTCTCCGTAGTAGTTTCTTGTCTCTCTTCAATTGGGGACCCCAGAACTGGACCCAATAGTCCAGATGTGGCCTCACCAGGGCAGAGCAGAAGGGGAGGAGTACTTCCCTTGACCTGTTGGTTCTACTCTTCTGAATGCACCCCAGGAGACCACTGGCCTTCTTGGCCACTAGGGCCTGTTGCTGGCTCATGGACAACTTGTTGTCCACCAGAACCCTCAGGTCCTTCTCAACATAGCCAGGCAGGACAGAAAAACACACTTTGTGTTTTCTGAGCACCACTAAAGCAGGACTCTTTGGCTTAATTTTAGACATCTGCACATCATCAGATGAATGACATGCAAAGCAACCATAACGTGGAAGGAAATGCGGTCCTCTCAGTATCACTGCAAATGTTCACAATGTTTTAGCAACTCGTGGATGTTAGCACCAAAAAGGATTATTAGACGCACCAGTTAGACTTACTAAATTACACAAACCTATAATTTCACCCAGTTTCCCTCAAGATGAGCCACAGACCGATTTTGCAACACACAACAAAATACAGTGTTAAGCCCTGGTCCCAAGCAGAGCTCTCTAGTCCCAAACGTGTCCTGATGCTCTCATGAAAGCAAAGTACAGGAGACAGAAATGACAGTTTTTGCAAGTTTTTTTAAACTGAGCATTTTGTGGTTGCAAAATGAAGCATTTTATCCTCATTGATTTTTGAAGAGAAAAAGATAAATTTGGAGGAAAAGATTTTTTGGAGTGCTTTGCTAGTTTACTTTTTCTTTTATTTTGTTCAAAGACACGAGTGCTTTTGGATTTCAGTTGCCAACATCCATTCGGTGTAAACTGAAAATATAAACTGTTGGCCGCCAAAAGTCAGGGTGGGTTTTTGTTTTTTAATACTGTTTTTTTTTCCTGCATTTTTCCATTTTTTTTTTTCTAATGAAAGCCAGAACCTTATTGTGGAGGGGGACTGCAGGGAGAACTTTTCTATCCATTCCATTTATAATTTCTACGAACACAAGCTTTTGCTTTTTAATGACAGAAGGTGTACCTAGCACTGTTAGGAAAGGGGGTTTAACAACTGATTTAGTGAGGGTAGAGAATTCAGTCATTTAGAGATGGAGGCAGTAGGAGGAAGGGATGGTGATGCTTTCACACATAAATAGAGGAAAAATTAACTTGCATCATTTTTCATTATTTATTTTAAGTATCACCATCTGGCTTGTAAATCTTCCTCTTGGCTGTTAGAGAGTGTAGCCTTCCTTTCTAAAGTTGTGCTTTTCTGGAGATTTAAAAACGATGGGAGAAGAAATAGAGCTAAGAACGTCATTCGAATCCAAATACAGATGTCTACTGAATCTAAACACACTCTCAGCTCTCCAGTGGAGTTGTCTGGAGGTTTCAGCAGACCTTTTGCTCTAATTAAACTTGTGAATCATTCACGCTGAGGGCCTGGATGAATGTTAGGGTTCGTATAACAGCAGTAACCGAGATGTAGCTTGACATCAGTAGGTAACTCTGCTTTGACCAGCATGAAGCAACAGCCCAAGCACACATTCCTTGTAAATGGCTTCCAGCACAAATCTGATTCATTCATAAATTAACAGACATCTTTTCCACTGGCCTGGGATCAGAAAACGAAGCTTGTTATTCACACTTCCTGTTTCTTATTTGATTTCCATTCTTCAAGACCCTTGAAGTTTAGTTGGCAAAAGATGTGATGAAATGAAGGATGGGAGACAGAATCCAGCTGATCATCTCACCCCTGCTTGGTTTGGGGGAAGCAGCAGGGACATGTGAGGGAGGTGGAGGTGCCAGTTCTCCTGGAAATTCTTTGCTGAGTGGCATTTTATTCAGAGTAAATGTTGCCTTTGCTTATAACAAGGGAAGCCTTGTAGACTTCACTGATAGGAGAGATTTGGGGCTTTTGCTCAGAAAAACCACAGTTTAAAAAAAAAATAATTTTTAAAAATAGAAGAAATTTCAGGATGGCTCCAGAGATATTGGTGCTATCACTGAAGTACAGTAAATAATAAGGCACAACTTCATAAAAACATCAAACTCAGGCATGGACATAACGAGCTGGCAGATGGACACATCAGAAGGGGTAGAAGAATGGACACAGAAGCAAGAAACCGTTTCCCTTTAAAAAGTAAAGAAATCTGGTCATGCCAGCCCAAGAAGAATCTGTTCACCTTCTCTCTCTCCTGCACAACCTGCCCTTTCTGTCATCTGTTTGCTGATTTCTCCATCTTTTCGCTCCACTCCCTAAAATACACTTGGCCTGAATTTAGTCCTATTTTGAAAAATCAGGTTGTATTTGCTGGGGAAGAGTTTAAAAGGGGGTTTACGTGCCTGGTTTACCTCGGGCAGGTGCAGAGCCCCTGGTGTAGCCTGTGATGGAAAAGCAACCCCCTTTCCACACAGCCCCATCCCCTCACTGCTGAAGCAACCTGGAGCTGCAACGTTAATAAAGTCTCAATCTCCTGTTCCTTGCAACAAAAGGTGTTTGGGGGAGCTACTGTTTTGAGTCAGTCGTGCTTTTTGTTGACTTGGAATGAGTAGAAATGAATAGATTAAGTTCAGATATGCACAGGCTCAATTTTTCTTCTTTCTCTTGTTATTATGGAATAACAAGATTAAAGTGATTACGGTAGGCACAAAATATCTGGTCTGTACCAAAGTGTGTGAGATAATGTCTCATGAAGTTGTTCTTTCTGCATCAATTAAAATCAACTTCTCTGCGAGCGGCTGCGTAGCTGAAATGCTGAAAACAAAGAACAGAGGGTGATGAATCATGCATAATAGCACACGGCGTTGCGGGAAAGCAGTTTAGTGGAATATCCACATGGATCAGTGTTAGTTAACATCCCCATTCATGATCTGGCAGAGAAACGAACGCAAGCATGAATGAAATTCACAGCTCTCACCCTAGTGGGAAGTGCCAAGAATAGCCGTGAGGACAGAGGATTTGTGGAAAGGAGCCAAGCGATGTAAGGAGTATGGGCGGCCAACAGCAATCCAAAATGATAATCAGTGAAAAAGAGAGCTGGGAATCGCCCGTGCCAAAAGAGATGTAAGGGAGATCAAATTAAGCAGAGCTGCAAAATGTGAACCTGCCTGTATAGATGTACAGTGGAAAAGAGAAGCAACAGCACTTCCGTGGCTCTATTTCAGCATGAAAGGTGAAAAGCATCACTAGAATTCAAATAAATTTAGGAGACACGGTGATGGCTTTCATGTCTATTCAGCAACTGTGTGTAGGAGGGATCTCCAGCGTTTTCCACCCCAAAAGGTGAGTGAAACACTGAGAAGTGTTGTTTCACGACTACAGAAAAAGTAAAGACGTTATGCGTTGCATGTTTGGATGGAGAAAAAAATAGAGGTGCTGCCTGATGAGAAAGTCTGAAAGGTCTTTCACAGCCATTGCACGTGGGTCTGAATGTCACAGGGGTCATGCTCTCACCTGTGGGCAGAAGCTCTGCTGCGAGTTCTAGTGGACCCTTCTGTTCAATGATACACAGACTCCTGAATTTATTACTCCTGGGAAGCTGCCATTAAAGTAAGAGGAAGGTAAGAAAGAGGAAAAAGTATGCTGGAATTTTTAACAGAGAAACAGGATGATGATTAATTACAATTTCCATGCAATTCTCTCAGGACTTGAGCAGTCCTCGGTGGAAGCTACTCAGTAGCTGGTGAGAAAAATAAAAATATTGGACCAAATTTTAGAATTAGGGAATGGTTTGGGTTGGAAAAGACCTCTCAAGGCCATCTAGTCCAATCCCCTTGCACTGAGCTGGGACATCTGCAACTAGAGCAGGTTGCTCAGAGCCCCGGCCAACCTCACCTGCAATGGTGCCAGGGATGGG
>JAVSBS010012081.1:0-65825 GCA_033124195.1 Coracias cyanogaster | reverse complement strand
AAGCTGGATCTTAATCATGTGTTTCTAACTTATAACTAACTTGATTAGGAGAAACTTTGTGGAGAAGTCAGGATGATGTGTTTAGCAAATGTGACATGGCTGTACTAGATAAGTTTTTAGATAACTTTTAAAGTAGTCTTTGAAAAATAAAAGGAGATATTTCAACTTTTTCTTGGAAAAAAAACCCCACCCATATTTAATAATACTGGAAGGCAAAAGAACTGTATACATTGGTGGATTTCAAATGACTTTGAGTCAAGTAATTCCATAAGCATGATGTTCATGCTTATGGTGGAAGAAGCATTTTGTAAGCCTGGTGTTTAAGGCCCATGTTCTGGTAGTGATTGTAAAGGCACAGTGCAGAGTATATGTCTTGGAGGGATGAATTACTGTGAAAGGATACATTTTTATTGTGTTACTTATTTTTCTTTATCCTGAATTAGTTTTAATGGTGGCAAATACCAGATTTCTATTGTCCCCAAGCAGGTATGTTTTACTTTAAATCATAAAAGCTTCTTAAAGCTGAAGAGAGTTAAAAAGGACTTAGCACGCTCACAGAATATAAAATAAAGGTGGTTTATTGTGTAATAGCTGATCAGTTACTGTCTTGAAGACTGGAACTGAAATTATGTGAATGTTCTTAAACATGAACTCAGAGAGATTATTTTCAAATTATTTCTCCTAAGTAATTCTCCTAGTAATTCAACCTGTGAATTACATGTCACCTCTGAAATGCAACTACTAACTATTTAATAAAAAACTTATGTCACCTGGAGCTTCTTTGAAGAAAACTGAGTTAACCAATATTACCCATGACACTTGCTCTTGAGATTCTTCTGAAAATTCTTGGCTTCGGTGATGTAACTCAGGTGTAAAAGTTTCTCAAAAGGACAGGCTGTTGTAGTTCTAAAGATCATGTATGATGAGATGTGTTCTGAAACGTGTTGGCTTTTTTCTTCCTTGCCTTATGATTAGAAAGGAGGGTTTTGCTTAATGTTTGATTCTCCTAACACAAGATCTGAGTCTTTTACATGGATTTAATATTTTTCTATGTCACTATAATGATGAAAAACAGTCTTATTTGTAGATTGGATTTCTTTAACTGCAAGAGTTACCAATAATGTAATGAGTCATACTAATTTTTCTATTAATACTACCTTTTTATAGGGGAAGCTATAATTCTATAGTTTTATTATCTCAATAAGGTATTCTGTTTCTTTTCCTTCTAGGCTATTTACTTTCTAGAAGAGAGGGTCAAGCAGGATCCCCTGAAAAGCCATTGTCTGATCTGGGTCGTCTCTCATACTTGGCTTACTGGAAAAGTGTCGTATTAGAATACCTTAGCTGCCACCATGAAAAACAAATCAGCATTAAAGGAATGAGTCGAGCTACTGGAATGTGCCCACATGATATTGCCACAACCCTGCAGCAACATAGCATGATAGATAAAAGAGAAGATAGGTCAGTGAATTTTGTAAAATATTGTTTACAAGCTGAGGCAGAACATTCGCTTTTACTACTTACAGGTCATGTGAAAAATGTCTGTGTAAAATTCTGACTTTAATGATAACTGTCTTACTGAAGAAATTGGTACAGCCAGGTCTTGTTGATGGGGTCTTACATAAACAATTTTTCTTCCTAAACAAATGGTGGGGTTTTGGATCTTCTTTCATGTTAATGATTACTAGAAGGGTGTGACCAGGTTGGAACATTTTCAGTAAAGATTTCTTTTTTTTTAAATTCAGTATCATATTCTGTAAGTACAATTCCTGACTCTTGCTTTGCCACTATCTTGCTTTGAATATCAGTGAGGGGAAAAAAATGGGTTTGTGGGTGGCAGTCTCTCTCTCCACATACGCTTTCTCATTCATTGCCAAATTCACACAAGCTATGGGATCAGATCAGCTCTATGTGAAGTTGCTCTACGCAAGGTACTGGGAATGAAAGTTTGTCTTTCATGTTATGATTACTGTTAAAAGTTAATGCACTAGGAAGGTGAGTTTGTTTTGTGACAATCTTCCTTCTTAATTATCTTGATTGATATTTTAGATTTTAAGTTGGTTGGTTTTGTTTGCGCTCTTTTTTCATGGAATTCATTACATGACTTTCAATGTTGTTATTATTAAGAGCTTCTTAATTCTTTCTGTATAGTCCAATCAGAGAAACTTTTTCTAATTAAACAAAACTGCCTTATGAAGAGTGGGTTGCCAGAAAATGAAATGAAGATCAGGAATAGCTCAGTGACAGTAACTTTTTTGTGCACCAGCACTAGTATTCAAATCTAAGACGTTTTGAACTATATTATGCAAGCCTTCAGAAAGGAAATTGTCAAGAGGAGATTGGAGACTTGTAAGAGGAGTGCTGTCACTGTATTAAAACATTAACTTTCTGAGATGTTTGTTTATGGACAACTTGATGGGATAAAGGCATTTTAAGGGAGAATCAAATATGCATTCATTACTTAAAATGCAGCTTCTGCCCTGTCACAAATTGTTATATAGGCCCTGAATACTGATACCCTCTTTAAAAATGTTTTTTCATTTTATAGAATTAAAAATACTTTATGAACAAGGTCACTTAGTCTTTTTTCACAAGTAGTAAAACTTAGACAGGGACATAAACTGACCTGGCTAACAATATCCAGAAGGTCTGTGGCTGAGCCAGGAAAAAAGATCACATCTTTGAAATTCCTGCTAGACACTTAACTTGGGAATTGGGTATGGGAATCATCTATTCTTATTATTTCCTACATTTTGTTTGGTTTTCTTACCGATAGTGTTGTAGCAGTTTGTCATGATTCTGTGAAGAGTGTTCACCTGGATCTGATTTTTTTTTTTAAGCATTCTCTCAGTGAAAAGCAATGTTGTCACTTAACCTGCTTGATTTTTACAGCATTTTAAATCCTTGCTAAAAAAACACAGCATATGTTTTGTTGTGTAGAATTGTATAGTTCTTTGTAACAGGAGGCTTGGTAGAATATGTGCTAGTATTAGTACACTTTTGATATACTACTTCATTTCATAGTAATTATAAAGTTGTTTTCTACTGCATCAGGATAGGACTAAGGTACATTTTTATACTTCATTAGAAAACTTAAGTTTCTAACTTGGTTTCTTGTCCGGTTTTGGTTCTTTCTGCCATGTTCAGTTCTTTCTTAACTATTTTCTCACTCTTTACTTGATGATCCACAGTGTTTTCTATTTATGCTTGTATGTCAGTAAAATTAGGCATTGTTCTGGCTGTAACTGAAGCTCCAACACTGAACCTTTTCATAGGTTAAGTCAGCAACACTACTTTCTTTCCTTTGCTTCCCTCTCTGTTGCCCTAATGATGTTTAGTGTTGAGCTTTCATTTCAGAAACTGTTTCCTTGCTTTCTCTTAGTAAACAGTCAGTAGTGTAAGCATGTTATTTATGCATGTCAGCTAATATTTTCAGTTTGATGTATCCATTTATTTACCCATCTGTTTTCACAGGTTACTGTACAAAATTATTTAAACTGTAGGAAGGTTGTTTTAGATGATGACTTTCTAAAATAAATTACTGTTCGTTGCATTGTAGATTTGTAATAATTAGAAGGGAAAAGCTGATTTCAAGTCATATGGAGAAACTGAAGGCAAATCCACGTATCAATGAAGTAGATCCTGAAAGCTTAAGATGGACACCTTTATTAGTTTCTAATGCTGCAGTTTCTGAAGAAGAGAGAGAAGCAGAAAAAGAGGTAATAGCAGAAACTTCTTATTCTGAATTTGCCTTCCTTTGGATTTCATCACTCAGAGTATTCAACATTAGACTGTCTTAAATAGAGCAGTTTTAACTTTGGCCACTGCTTAATGGTAGAGAATATTGATGTTATTGTGATGCACAATTTTTGGAAGTTGTGCAGCAAGACGTGGTCACTTCAGGGGGATGAATATGAAAGCCTAAAACATTAATCATTTGCCGTGGAGCTGTATTTATCACTCTTGAGGTAGTACAAAGAGCATATAATCAGATCAAATCTGGTGCAGAGCTCAGGGGCTGTGGTGTCAATCGATTCTCTGTGTTATGAACTTGGTCAAAGTGATCCATGTCAGTGGGCATGTAATGTAGTGCTAAAGGACTTAAATCAATTCACTGCATCATTAATAGTGCTAAATATCCCATGAAATGCAATCTTCTTTGGTTTGTTATCCTAACTGTTGTAAAGGAGCTACTAGATGATTCAGCTGAAATGTTGCTAGGTTAGCCAGCAGTGCTAATCAGGGTTGACTTACTGTAACTCTTTAGCTGAATGTAAAGGGTATGGCTAAGTAAATGCTGTTTCAGTGATCCATTATTTTAACCTCAACCCTTCAGGCTGAGCGTCTGATGGAACAAGCTAGCTGCTGGGAAAAGGAAGAGCAAGAAATATTCTCCACGAGAACTAATAGTAGGCAATCACCTGCAAAAGTACAATCTAAAAATAAGTATTTGCGATCTCCAGAAAGTGTGGCAGTGGTGGGAGAGCGAGGGCAATCCACAGAGCAATCTAAGGAAAGCAGCGAGGAGGATGGTGGGGATGAGAATCAGCAGAGTTCGCCCCCCCGGCTGACAAAGCCACAATCACTGGCCATAAAAAGAAAGGTGTGTTACTTCAATGGTTTAAAGTAATTTGTCTCTGATTTCCATCAACTTGTTATCATCAAAATAACAATCTAGATTTTTATTAACATTTATTAAACTGTTTTAATTCTTTCTGTATTGTTTGGACACTGAACAGCTCCTGTCTTAAGTTTTTTTCCCCCTCTATCCAGGTTTTTATCCTTTGAATTTTTCACAGAACTGTAAAATAATAGTGATACAAAGTCAGAATTTCCTATTAACTTTTAAACTAGTGATTGCCCTCTGCTGTTTGGCTTTGGTATTGGTTCGATAATTTAATGGTTCTTCCTTGTTTCATTTTAAGATGGAGTCCACCTTATGGGGTTTGTCTTTTTATCGTTTTTAATACAGGAACTTCTTAAAGGGGAATACTTTTTTTTTTTTTTCCAAAGACAATGCTGTTAAAACACAAGGGACTTTTTACCCATATTCTTCTCATTTCCAAGAGATATATAAATGTTAAATTCTGGTTACTGCAGTGTTACATAATTCTTAATTTAATTGAAAAATCAACTATTTGAATGGTTTTAATCAGTAAACTAAGCATCCCAAAATTTTAAAGCATCCACCTTAGCATATGTGTTTAGGTGTCTCTGGTGAGAATTGTGGAATTGGAGTGTCCATTTGTTTATACTTTAGATGAGCAAGCTTAAAGTAACTGTAAATATGTGAGAGTGCATAATAATAGAAGTATAAACTGTTGGAACAGGTTTTTTTCTTTATAGCAGCTAACCATAGGATTCTTCTAGTGCATTGTTGAAACCCATGTGAAGCTTGAGGTGCACTTCCTTTGCTGTTACCTATTTTTCTACATACATGCTTATTTCTAAAATAGCAGAAACCAGAATTTTAGAAGAATAAGCTTTGATACTTGGGAAGGTTGTTGGGGAAATATTAATCTGCAGAGGTAAAATGTAAGTATAATTTATGTAATACTGCTATGAATATTATTTGACAGAAGGTAAAAATCATTACAATATGAAGAAAGTTCTAGTCTTAATTTTCACCTACAGAAAGGTTTGTGTGCATGTATAGGTGCATACCTATTTTAACTGTTTCAGCATTTTACTTTTAGATTGTCTACATTTGAATCTGATGCAATGTAAGCTATTTTTTTAAATGAATTAAATAGCTTATTGTAACATCACGTTACAAAATTTTATGTCCAGAGTCAGCTTACAAGCAGGAATGTAGGAAGAGTTATATTTGTGGAATTGTTTTTCAGAGACCTTTCATACTGAAAAAGAAAAGGGGCCGTAAACGCAGAAGGATTAATAGCAGTGTTACAACAGAGACAATTTCTGAAACAACAGAGGTGTTGAATGAGCCATTTGATAACTCAGATGAAGAGCGTCCTATGCCACAGCTGGAACCTACCTGTGAGATGGATGGGGAAGATGATGACTTGAAGCCTGTGATTAGAAAAGCTTTTCAGTATCAACCTGGGCAGCAGAAACCGGAAAAGGAGGAGGAAGAGGAAGAGCAGAACAAGGAGGATAAAGATAGTCGTAGTTACAGGAGTGATGACAATTGTACAAGTAAGCTGAAAATGTTCTTACACTTTTACAGAATTAATTTGTTGGGTGTCCTTCAGAGGAAGTATCTATATTTGTCATAAATCTGGACAACTTTAACGAGATATATTTAACCATTTTGGTCTTAAAAGTCTTACAATCTTAATGCTTTCTACTTAGAGGTGCTACTGCAGGATTTAATTTCATGTTGTTCATTAGAATTCAGTAGTGGCTTCAGATTTTGTTTGTTTGTTTGTTTCTGTTGTGTTTACTACGTTCATTATTCCTGAGCCATTAATATTATAATCTGGTTTTTGTGTTCAGAAAACCAATGTTTTCCACTCTGAAGCACTGCAGTCCGTGTCATGTTGCCAGAACCAACTTTTATGTCCCTACAACAGGGCATTTCATACTCAACAGAGTAGGGATATCATTGTAATATTGTCTAATAGTGATTTGGTATCCTTTGTTAAGGATAACAGACAAAAAGTAAGATTTTATTTACACAAGTATCTTTTTATTGAGGACTGCTAATAGTTCCAGGAAATGTTGTTTCTGGGGTACGGTATGACCTCAGCACTAGGGTGCCCATTTTTTTTCCTCACAAAAGAGAAGGATAGTTTCAACTGTGTTCTTTCAAAGCTGCTTTTATCTAGTTTTATTTCAAGGATGTTTCCTGGCAGAAAAGCGAATGGATGGATAATAAAAGTGCTAACGATCTATTCTGAAAGTCTACTCATCCCTTGACCTTCTGGATCTCAAATTACATCTTTTTTAAACACAGTTTTTAAGTTGTAATTTGAGAGTGAATGACCAGATTCTCATGTCTGTATATTTTTTTCTAAGGAGCCAGTGGGCACTATTTTAGTATTTTCATAATTGTGTGGGACGCCTAATCTTTCCGATCCTCAGCTGAGGGATCGTGCACTGATTTCTATTTTAAGCAGCTTTTGTTTGACTAGAGCAACCATGCTTACAAATGTTGGTGCTGTTACAAACCAGTGCACGGGTACATTGAATATTACCTCTTTTTCCTGCTTCTCAACAGAAATTAATTAAACTAACAGTAGCAAATTCAGAGTGTTCCAGCTATGTCCCAGTGGTCAGGTTTGCACTGCATTAACTGAACTGATATTTTGTATTTGCCCATGGACCATGTCATCACATTATAGACTGTGTAGGAGTTTTATAACACTACAGTGAGAGGCAGAACTTGGCAAAGGAGTATCACTGAAGCCATTAAACTCCCAAGTGTAACATGTTATATCCTGAGAATTCTCCCTTTTTATGGTGTACGTGTAAGTGGTATCTGGGGCGGGAGGAGTGAATGTGTTTGCATAGGTTTTTATGGTCAATGGATTAATGTAGTGTTCTGATGCACTCTGTGTTTAATTTCAATTATCTTTTGCCTTTTGTCATGTATTGTGAGCTGTGTCATGATACCCATGAAAAGAATGAACCACTTTTTTTCAGTGTTGGTACCAAAGCATGTTTATGTGCTTACTGTGGCTTGTCCTTCAGGATGGTCAAGCAAGAAACTCCAGACTTACGTTATTACTGTCAGAAAAGATAAATATGGATTAGATTGATGTCTTTATAAAGTGGCAGCATACCTCTATTCTAAAAATGAAAGTTGGTAATCAACTATTTGGACAATATTTTTGCTTTAGTTTACATGTATTGTGATTTAAATCTCTGGGATTCTGCTAGTGTATAAATGGTGGTTCTGATGGTAACTGTTGGAAGGCCACCAAACAAGAGGAACTTTATGTACCAGTGTAAGTGTGTTTGAGCTGTAGATAGTATATTATTCTGTTGTGGTTTGAGATCTGTTTATAACTCTTGTTCTAGAGTTTCTTAATACATTTTGAGTTTTCTTTTGGGTAAAAATATTGATTAGTTTGTGCAAGCTAAGCCTTTTCTTTTGTCTCTATTTATTGCCTCCCAAAGATAATACAGAGGATGTAGCTGTGTTGGAAGAAAGCACTAAAGACAATCTTGAACCTTTAAAGAGTAAGCAGGGTTGGCCCAAAGGAGTTAAGCGTGGTCCATCTAAATGGAGGCAAAGCAAAGAAAGAAAACCTGGCTTTAAGCTTAATTTATACACTCCACCTGAGACTCCTATGGAGCCTGACTATCAGGTGCTGGTGGAGGAACAAAAGGAAGTAGTTGAAGACAAGCCCTGCTCCATTCCTGCTGTTACAGAGGAAGCTATTAAAGAGCCTGTTGAAGTATTACCGCCACCAGATGATGATGTAAAAGAGGTAGAACCTAAGCCTCTGCATCCATCCAGTGAACCCTTTGAAAAACAAGATGATGATATTATGAAAGCTGGGGAAGAAGAAAGGAATGTAGAAGAAGGTGGAATCAATTCAAAAGATCAAGAAAAAGACAAATCAGAAGAAGTCTTTCTGCAAAAAGAGGAGTCTGTGCATTTGGATGATCAGGAGGAGGAGGAGGAGGAGGATGAAGAACCTTCTCACAATGAGGATCATGATGCAGATGATGAAGATGATAGCCACATGGATTCAACAGAAGTGGAGAAAGAGGAATTGCCTGGTGAAGCTTTCAAAGAAATGCTGGAAACGCAACAATCTTTTTTAGACGTAAATGTTCAAACTGGTAATTCAAATCAGGAGGATTTAATGGATTGTGGTGTTGACCTTGCAGCTGATGAGCGTGAAAGTGACCAGAAAGAACTTGCTACAGATTCAGACCCAGTGCCTGAATCTGATGATGATCATACAGATAACAACCAGGACCAAAAAACTGGTGAAGAATTACATTCCAGTTTCAAGGGAGAGAGTACTGAGACCATGGAAATTGATTCAGAGACAGTTCAAGCAGTACAGTCTCTAACTCAAGAAGCAAGTGAACATGAAGATACATTTCAGGACTGTGCAGAGACTCAAGAGGCCTGTAGAAGTTTGCAAAACTATGCCCATAATGACCAAAGTCCCCAAATGACCACACTGGATGATTGTCAGCAGTCTGACCACAGCAGTCCAGTTTCGTCTGTGCACTCTCATCCCAGCCAGTCAGTTCGTTCTGTTAATAGTCCAAATGTTGCTCCTTTAGAGAACAGCTATGCTCAGATCAGCCCAGATCAAAGTGCCATTTCTGTACCATCTCTACAGAACATGGAGACCAGCCCCATGATGGATGTTCCCTCTGTTTCTGATCATTCGCAACAAGTTGTGGATAGTGGGTTTAGTGACTTAGGAAGCATTGAGAGCACAACAGAAAACTATGAAAACCCAAGCAGTTATGATTCTACAATGGGTAGTAGTATCTGTGGAAACAACTCTTCTCAAAACAGTTGCTCGTACAGTAGCCTTACATCTAGTAACCTGACACAGAGTAGCTGTGCAGTGACACAGCAGATGTCTAACATGAATGGAAGCTGCAGTATGATGCAACAAACAAACATCAATTCTCCTCCCACTTGTAATGTAAAATCTCCCCAAGGCTGCGTTGTGGAAAGGCCTCCAAGCAGCAACCAACAGTTATCCCAGTGCAGCATGGCCACTAATTTTACACCACCTATGCAGTTAACAGAAATCCCCGAGACTGGCAATGCCAACATTGGATTATATGAAAGAATGGGGCAGAGTGAATTTGGAGCAGGGCATTACTCACAGCCATCTGCCACCTTCAGCCTTGCCAAACTGCAACAGTTAACTAATACACTTATGGACCATTCTTTGCCTTACAGCCATTCAGCTGCTGTAACTTCCTATGCAAACAGTGCCTCTTTGTCCACCCCCTTAAGTAATACAGGGCTTGTTCAGCTTTCTCAGTCTCCACATGCTGTTCCTGGAGGACCCCAAGCACAGGCTACCATGACCCCTCCCCCCAACCTTACTCCTCCTCCCATGAATTTGCCACCTCCCCTTTTGCAGCGTAATATGACTTCATCGAATATTGGAATATCCCACACCCAAAGACTGCAGACTCAGATGGCGAGCAAAGGTCATGTTTCTGTAAGAACCAAATCCACGCCTCTGCCACCTGCTGCTGCAGCCCATCAGCCACAAATTTATGGGCGTGCTTCACAGACTGTGGCCATGCAAGGGCCCACGCGGACCTTAACGATGCAGCGTGGTATGAACATGAGTGTAAATTTGATGCCAGCCCCAGCTTATAATGTCAATTCAGTGAACATGAATATGAATACCCTTAATGCTATGAATGGTTATAGTATGTCCCAGCCAATGATGAATAGTGGATATCACAGTAATCATGGGTATATGAACCAAACGCCCCAGTACCCTATGCAGATGCAGATGGGGATGATGGGAACTCAGCCATATGCACAGCAACCAATGCAGACAGCACCCCACAGTAACATGATGTACACTCCTCCTGGGCATCATGGCTACATGAATACAGGCATGTCTAAACAGTCTCTTAATGGATCCTACATGAGAAGGTAGGCCCTTTGGAGAGACAGACTACCAAACTGGCGTATTGGATTGATCTGCACAAATACCTTTTGGAGAGTACGATTTCAAAACCAGCAATTGGTGTGAATGCAAAAACATTTGTTGGCACCATTTAAAAGCTGTATGCAGCAGAAAGCCTTATACAAGTTTCTTCTTTTTTTCTTTATTTCTTGTTTTGTTTGGGTGTTTTTTTTTGTTTTGGTGGTTTTTTTTTTTAACTTTGTGGGTTTTAACTTTTTTCTTTGGGGGAAATTAGGTGGTTTTCCATTTTTAATTTCATTGAGCTTGAAGTTCTCTGGAAAGGAAGAACACTTTCTATGAACTGCAATTACACAGCAGCTGATGGTTCAGAGCCATTTTATGTGCCTGCTCCCATTAAAAATGTGGATAATTAGACTCCAAAACTATCAGACAGTACTGGATCGTGAGCTTTTTCTCTCTCCTTTCCCCACATGTAAATGCCTTTTAGCAATTCTTTTATTGTATTATTTTGTTTCTGAAGGTGACACTTCTGCATGCCGCTAATGTCTTTGTTAGTGACAGTGCATTTTGTAGTACTGTACAAGTGTTGTGCTTAACAGTAAGCCATTTCTTAATTTTTTTGCCTTGATTAGGTTACCCTAGTTTGAGGGGTAAAAAAACAGAACTATATTTTTGTTAATTATAAAACTTGTAAAAAAAATAAAAAGCTGCAAAAGCTATTCACGTTTTGGTTAGCTCAAAGGGTTTTATTGTTGTATGTTTAGTGTAAAGTTGAGACTATTTTCCATTTTTGTGACCGGTTTCTTTGGGGCTGGGATAGGAAAAAAGGCAGCTTTCTGTTTTATAAATACTGTTACATTTTTTTTTGTTGATTGAAACATCTCAGTGTTTATTTGTCAAGTTTTGAAACATTTTCATATATGTCCAAATACTTGGCAAGATTTGAAAAAAAAAGTAGTGAATTTGGTGTAAAGTTGCTATTTTATGGAAATGCCTCTAACTTTACATTTTCATTCCATCTGTAGATTTTTCTATCTTTATAAAATATTGGAGTTATTTTTTAAGGGAAAAAAATAGAGCAGTAGCGTGTGAATAGCTCAAACTAAGCTTACAGATCGCATGTAAAAAGGCAAAAGTTATTTGTGTCTGTTTATATTGCTTCCTTTTTTGTAGCCTTTGTACCTGTACAGAGTGACTGTAAGGGCCGAACAGAAGAGGCTTGATACATGTAAAAATAGGACCCAGTGACACTCTTGTATTTATCTGTTATCTTTTTAGTCAGTCACTTAAATACACAAAAGCCCACCCAAGAAACAAAAATAAAAACTGCAAAAAACACACCCCCCCCAAGCTGTACATTTTAACATAAAATAAATTATGATGAGCCATTTTTAGCCTCTTGTGTCTTGTCATAGTTTGATGTGGCATGGGAATTACCTCCTGAAATAGTTTGTTACAGTGCTTTCACATGCTTAATCTAAAACCCATTAAAGTTGATGGGGTTTGGATTCAGCTGTTAGAGCTTAAGTGTAGGTTACTCATCATAATTGCATACACCTTGTGAAAAGAGTATATAAGATTATTTTTTTAATAATCTTAATAGAATATTGAATAAATATGTATTTAATACCTTACAAGGTTGTCAATATTTAATGTATGAAACCTTTCCTATCAGAAGTTTTAATATATGTAAAAGGGTATACGATAGTAACAGACGTGGTATTTGAACTGTATTTTAATGATAGAATTGTAATTTCTTCATTTTGTTATTGTTGCTGGGTTAAAGACAATGCAAATCTTGTGTTGAACCTCTGAGTTCTGTGTATATGCATGTGTATGTGTGCACACAAACACACACATATGAACACTTCTAATCTAGCAATAGAAGGTCTGTAAAAATCAGGAAGGCTGTCTATACACCCAGCTCATGAGAGGACCAACTTTAAATTGGGCACGTGTGAATCTGCGCCAGAAAGAATCCTTGTAAGTATTTTTCAAAATGCTTCTACTGTGAATGTTGCCCCTGAATCCCCCATCTAGCCCAGTGACGCTGCAGGAACGTTGCTAGCTGAGGTGAAAGGATTGGTCGTCTTGACTGCAAACTCTGTCCCCTTTATAGGTGACATTTTAAATGCTCAGAAGTCAGATAAATGTGTATTTCTTAAAATAAAACCCTGAAGTGTGTCATATTGCCAAATCAAGAAGTTGATACTACAGATTTATGTACAAAATCCTGTTCATTTTTAGTATGATGGGGCAGCAGTCTGAAATAGTAGACCTGAATGGGAGCTAAAATTGCCGGTCAAATGGTGATTTAGAGTAACTTGGTTTTAAGAGTTCAGAATGCCTAATAAGGAGAACATAATACAACAAAAATCTTGGTTCATGCACTTATGCTGTCAAATGTTGCTTTTTTGAAGGCAGAGAGTATTCATTGTACATAAACCACATTGTGTTTGTCTTCACATAGTCACTGTCACATTTCTTTATGCTTACAAAAAGGAAGGTTGAACTCAACACAGTTAACATGCAGCCTTTCAGTGTGTATAACTAGGACCTTGTATCTTTGTTGAATAATTGCATCGCAAAGTAGCACCATCTTTTGTGATTTCTTTTTTTTTCATTTGTGTGTTTTTACAGCAAGTGAACAAGATACCTGGATCTTTATCCACTCCTGTTTAGTTTCACATTTTGAAGCTGGTAACATGCAGGCAAATCACACCTTGCCATTTCAGTATGTGCTAACCTGCAACAGAGCAGTCTGACTCCAGCATATTGCTAAAATTTTGTGTTAGCAATATACGTGCCCTTCACAAAGTTGCAGTTGATGATTCTTGTGAAATACAGGAGGTTTCCCTGTCCCTGCAATCTTAGCCTTTGGTTTGACGAATAGAAGGCTCCACACCGCTAGCGATTTGCAAGAAGGAAGTAAACTTGCCTCTTCTTCATGTACACTCCTTGCAGACAGACCTGCCTTGTAGGTGAAGTTGATGCAGCTACTGAAGTTGATGGTGCTTGCTTGGGTTAGCAACTTGCAAGAGTTGCTTGGAAGCTGCAGAACTTCAGCTACAGAACTTCAGCTTTTTCTGATTTAGCCTAACTGATTGTGGGAAAATGGTAGGGGAAAAAAGCTGAGAAGTAGATAAGTTTGTTTACTTCAGAATTGCTCAATTGGCATAGCTGTACCAGCAGAGTGCTGTAGGCAAGACCTGGTTCCAGGGATGATACTTGTCTTTGGCACAGAACCTGTTTCATCTGGAAGCTGCTGAATGACGGTACTCCTTATGGAAACAAGCTCTATTAACATATGATGTGGTAAATAGAAAGAACGACAATTACAGTTGTGCTGAGGGTGATCCTAATACAGCCTGTTCTGTCAAGACTGACACCTTTACCAGCAAGCAAGCTGACCAGTGTAGTACAGATCTATGACTCTGTTTTTCTTCCTCTTCCCTTTACTTATAATTTTAATGCAGAAAAGTATTACATTCCAGCATTGCTTATGATCTATATAGTCATATATGTCAGCTCTTCATACTGAAGCTCTGGTGTATGCACTGATCAAAAAAATTGTTGTTTGGAGCTTTGTGGAGCAGGGAGAAAGTTCGTATGAAGATACAGGGTGGGATTAGTTTTTGATTTATTGTAACTTCAGTGGTGCAATCTAAATTCTAGGATTTTCTTTTTCCCTCCATATACTAACTAAGAATAAATAAGCTTAATTAAGCCATGTTTAAGGCCCTGAAGTAGTATGTGTAGAAACATGGGAATATGGAGCGCTATTGATTTACTTCTTGAGAAATCAGTTTTGTTCTGTCTTTCATCTCCATGCAAGAATAGCAGCTCCTGGTTTCTGGGTAGCTTGGAATGCTGCCCTTTGGAAATTGTCGATATATTCTTCTGTCACTCTGTCAGTGCTACCATGTGCCAATTTCCTAATCTCCTATGCAGGACAAAATGAGTGGGAATTACTTAAGAGTTTTAATATTTTGCTTTCTATCAGTAGATGGGAGGCTGCTGTTTGAAAGCTTTGTCAGTCTCCACCAAAAGCAGCTAGGCTTCAGAAAATTAAAACTATTCCTGTGTATTTTTACAGGTCTCAGCCTGAAAAAGAAATACACATTTCCAGGCCCCAGAAAACCTTGTTTGAGTATAGTTCTGCATGTAAATGTAAATCAGCTACAAATCTTTTTCCAGTTACAGCAGTCATTAAACTACTATGCAGAATACTAGAAAGAAAATAACCTGTATCTTGACTGAGGGAAATCCTGGTAGACATTTGTTGGTTTGTCGTATATTACTTTGTACAGAATTCCTATCAGTAAGGCTAATGCCAAGAAGCACACTGCTGCCATAGAGGTACAAAAGTTCAGCTTTCTCCATCAGGGTGAGTGAAAGAGCAAGGCCATGTGTCTGAAAGGCAGGTTTGTCCAACACAAGGCTGGGAGAGGCGTTGCATGTTTGGGTTGTGAATTAAGTTGCGCTAGACAGACAGGGAACGAGTTGAGGGACCCTGACCAAAAATTTTTTGACTCTTTAAGCCAAAGTCAAATGACTTTCTTTCAGTTAGCTTTTTTTTTTCTAATCCAGTTGTAGGGATACTTAATTTGCCATAAGTCTCAGAGTTTGTGTATCTCTATCATGAATATTGTTTGTATTGTGATGTCTAATTTTTTTTTTTAACAGTAGTCTAGTGTGTTTGTAGTGATTTGCTGTTTCTGATAACTTTAAGGTAAGGCATTTATTATACAGATAAATACACTGTGTTATGGGTGCCTGCAGCCTTGGCTACAGTTACCGTTTGGAGATCAATGATATACTGGGTTTTGGGCCTCAAAAGGAAATGAAAGAATAGGAAAGCCTTCATGCTAGAGATACTAAGCCTGTAAAAGCTGTTAACATCTACAAGAAGTGTTTTTTAAGCTGTGCCCAACCCTGTTTGGTTTGTAGTATATATTCGCAGCTCTCAGTAGCACATTTCTGCACCGTGTGGGGGTTTTGCTCGGTTGGTTTTTGTTTTTTAAAGTAACCAGACTTCTACAGTCCATACTGCACCAAAGTTATGAAGTCAGTGTCAGCTGGTAAAGACCAGGAGAGCTCTCCTGTGCTCTTAGTGGCTAGGTGGTTCTCCTCAGGCACTGAGGCAGTAAGTAGCTCTTACCTCATGCACAGAATTATGCAAAATTGCAGTGGGGAGGGTGATTCCTTGCTTTTTGCATCTGCAGAAGTCGTCTAAATATAGGCTAATTGTGATCCTCCTCTACAGTATATTCTTAAGAATATTGAATACTGCTGAGGTGGCAAAACTCTCATTATATCAAAAGAGTACTGATAATTTGTATCAAATATAGTAAATAGGATATGTTTAGGCAGAAAAATAGATCCACTCCCTGTTTGTGTGTTTAGACTGCTTCTGTCAACAGTTACAATTGCTAGCAACTGAATTAGAGCACGGCAGTGTGCTAAGGTGACTAAAGCTGAGATAGGAGGAAAGGTTTGGTCATAGTAAATAAAAATAGTGTCTGGAAGCACAGCAGCAGCTTTCTCCTGCTTAGTCAAGGCCCTGTGAGATACCTTTTGAAGGCTTCACCTGTGTCTCTTGCCTTTTTCATCAAGACTGAAATGTCGTTAGAACGGGTTATAATCCATAATTATTTAGGGGGTTATTAGAGCTGCACAAGTTCAGTTTTGAACTTCCTTTTAGCAATGTAAAGGACATTATTTTTCTTGTTTATTTTTCTAGCTGTTATTTTTTTCCAAGTAGAGGAGAGCAAGTCACAACAGAATTTTCTCAGACTTTGTTGTTGTTGTGTGAACCAGTAAATTGATTTGGACACTCCATGTATAGGACCTTTTAAAATTCAGGTAGTTGAAGTGTTTAGGAAAAACAAGTTATAACAAACTTCTAGAACGTCATGTGTGTCTGTTATAGCTGCTTGTGCATGTGATCTTCTCAAGGGCATTTCTTTGTTTCTAGTTTGCATGGCCTGCTGCAAAGTTCCTTGTGAAGACTGGGTGGGTGATCCTCATTGGGAGGCTCTCTAAATGCTGGGCTGCCCTAGATTATTACTGCGAAAGAATTGGAGAAGCCAGGAAACAGCACAAAAAGGCAAACTCTTGCAAAATCCTTCAGGACTCTAACAGTTTATCTGTCTGTGCTGCTAGCCACCAAACACCATCTTGGTGTTTTTCCTGCAAAATTTCTTCAAGAATGTCTAGCTCTACTCTTCTAAAGGCCATATGCTTGGGTTAGGATCAGGATTATGGGGCTACTTGCCTAGAAGAGGGTTTTTTTTTAAGTTGTGCCTGCTGTTGCGCTATGAAAGCTTTTTTACAGAGGGTAAAATTTATTTGTTAATGTAACAAAGAATTCTACTGAGGCTGGAACATTCTAAGAAGAAGAGTTTTAAATTTGGCTTCCCTTCTTTCCCATTTTGACAGCATTTGAAATGACTTTGTGTTTTCTTCCAAATAACAAATGATCTTTGTGACAGTGTAATTAACTACATCTTCCCCTCCCCTCCTCTTACGGAGTTTCTTTTCCAGTAGCACAACCCTGCCAGAAACAATACTAGACTGTGGTGCTGTTCTCATCCTCATCAGCTGGTAGGCTGTTTTTGGTGTTTCTCCTCTGCAGTGCCAATGTGATGTCCAGTTCTCTCAGCTGCTTCAAGAAGCCTCGGTTTGGCAGGATGCATCGATGTCTCGATACTTGTTCAATGGCATCCACTACTGTCATGTTCTTGTAAATCATCAGGTAAGCCAAGACCAGTGTGGCTGACCGGCTGCGACCCATAGCACAGTGAACCAGAACCTTGTCTGCAGAAACAAAGAGAAATGATGCAGAGATGACACTGGGTAATTCCATATTTTAATAGTGAAGGTTTCTGTAGTGCTCTTGCTCTATTTGGTGGTTTGACTACCCTTACCAGCATTTTTTTTAAGGCCCATGTTTTTATAGGTGGGGAAACCAAGGCTGTAAATCTTACTGTAGTAACTGAACACCATCCACATCGGAGATTACTCTTTTAATCCTAAACCAGGTGTCTTTGAATTTACTTGTGAACAAATGTCCCAGCCTGGGTGCTGCAGCCTGGCATTAAGTAATATAGCAAGCCCCACTGCAGCCTAATCTGACATGTCTCACAGGCAGCACGTATGTAATTCTGTGTTTGGCATAACGACCAAAGCACAAGGGTGTGGGACGGTTTGGTATGATATCAAACCATTCTTCCATGAGGATAAATGGGTGGCATAGAGGTGCTTTTCTCAGTTCTACTAGCTAGACATAGAAGCTAACTGAATTTGATTACTTCATTGTTGTTTTGATAGTACCATCCTTCAGGATCTAGATTACATCAGTTTATACCCACATACTTCATTTGTAAAATATAGCTAACAAGGCTTTTTTTTAAGACTCAGTGATATTTTTGAGGGTAGAGAATAAAAAGTGCCACAGAAGTTAACAGGCATATAACCAGGGGGATAGAAAGAAACTGCCTCTTAAACTATAGAAAAGCTCCTTCAGAAATCTCTGGCTAGTTGCCCTTACCCTGTCGTGTTGAATGAAGCAATGTTTCAGCACCACCACCTCTCTGAGTGTTTTATATGAACATCATCTTGCAGGAGTGGCCTGTCTCATATGCTGTGAAAGCAGTGTCTTTGCTAATAGTTCTCATCTCTGAATAAACGTGCATCAAGATTTAGATTCATGACAGTGCCTGGTTGAACTCTGAACTTCCAGAGGCAGAAAAGTCCTTGGCTTCAGGTACTAGCAAGGATGTAAGCCAAAGAGGAACCTTCCCCATTTGCTATGTCTGGGGGAGGTAGAGGAATAGAACAGCAAGTGGATTCAGGTCTGATTGACAAGTTTTGAAACACTTCAAAAGATTTCCAAAAATGATTCAAAGCCCTTGAGGGGGTCTCACAAAGGGTTGAACTGCTGAAGGAAGTAGATTCGGGGCACTGCCTCTAACACCCGGCTAAGCTGAATTGCCGCAGGAAGAAAAAAAAAAATCCTATCGGGGCCAATAATAGTTTATCTCTGTCAGCTATGCCTAGTGAGAAGTGTTGGGTGCAAAGCCATGACTCCTGCCGATTAACTCATTTGCTTCCAGGCACAAGAGGGTGTCTTGGCACAAGTAGCTTTGCTATGTAATGGCTGCATCAACAACTGCCAGCACTAGAGAAGTAATGGTTACAGTCTGCATCCTAATCCTAGCAGATAGTCTTAGAGGCATCTTGGCAATATTCCAGTCTCTCTGATAACTAAGAGCGCTTCTTCCTCTCCTGGAAAATGATAATCCCTTCTATTATTGCTGCAAATATTTGAAACGGATGAAAACTCTCATTTGTTCAGCCCTTCATGCTTCTCTTTAGAGCTTCCCACCTTGTAAATGGGTTGCTGTTGAGGTGATAAAACACATGATAGTACAAGGAAGGCTTTGCATTGTGTAGGTGGCAAATGCGGGGGATCTAGGAGAAAATGTACAGTTCTATATTGTGTTAACAAAGGCAAAAAATGGCCATACAATTTTGTGAAATGCCCTCTCATTGTAGGAAAACGAAGTCTCTTCTTTCCTGCGTGTGAATAGTAAAGATCTGACTGGTACTATTCTGCAGAGCCATGTCTCTTCTGTACCTTGTCTCTTCAGTTCTGATGTAAGGAGCAGTCTGAATCCTCTTTCCCCAAGAGGGAGTCTACTCTTGCAGCCTTGATTCTGAGCACTTATATCCTTCAAGTTGTGGCTGAATATAAAGTATCAGGGAACAGAGCCAGAGGTCTGCTAAGTGGTGAGAGGTCCCTGAACTATTTTGGTGACTTGATTCGGGCTTCTGTTTCTTGAAAACCTGTCTCGATCCAACACTCCCTTTCCAGAGTCAGTGATGAGTGTGGAGGTGTCTTTTGTCAAATGCCTTCAGTCTTTGTATCTGTCTCATGTTTCTTCTCACATTGCTTTCTTTTTATCTCTGTCTTTAGTGTATTTTTTTCCCATGACATCTTCACATAAAAGGAAGTGCTCCTCCCCTCTACTTCACATTCTGAGGAACTAAAACATCAAGGGAATGAGTACTAAATCTGTAGCATGGTAGGGTACTTAAAATAATGTCTTCCTTTCAGGTTAATCAGGCCTTGCTGGTGTAAATTTTAAGCTGTCCTATGGTCTGAAATGTATGTTTCTTGAAATCTTTATGCACAGCTGAATGATAGCATGCATAATTATGAACAGCAAAAAACTTTGTATGAAGATACCTATTCAATGAATTTCATCACTTGGCTGGCTGAAAGTCACTCACGGAACAATGAGATCCAGCTGAAGTAAATTCATTAATACCTACATTCTAGTCACAAAAGTAAAAACTTGTGTCTTTTCCCCCTTTTCCCTCTTTGCATTCACATAATTCTAATGCAGATAGGCAAATGACTGTAATTGTGTTACTGATCAAAAGTATTTAGCATCACATGCTGAAGTTCCATGTTATTACCACTGAAGATAGGTACTTCGTTACTTACTATAAAATCCTGTTTAGGAATCTGGATGCTTTTTGTCAAGTCAGGAAGATGCATGTAAATAGTCCTTTCATTAGGCACTTGAAATATAAAGCACTAGATGTGCATTCACAAATAATACATTTATGTTGGAGGAGAGCACTAGTTACTTTAGTCTTTTCTCCGGTATGTGACATCAGTCTTCTCTGGAGTCATTCTGGTGCTCTGTAAATGTGTATTGGGAAGCTGTTATGCATTCAACTTCAGTGTCTTCATGGGCAGTGCATATGTGCCTATATGCATATCTTTGGTTGGGATAGAAGATGTACATTTAGTGTACTTTTTCTCATGAGAAAGTTAAGAGCTTGCTCGTTTTCTTCATGAGTATTACAGTAATTCTTTATTTTATTTGTCTCCATCAGAAGAGATCCTAGCTATCTTGTTTAAAAACCATGTGAATATGGCAGGTAGCGCATGGCTACAGAAATGACTGCAGTTGGTAGTATTTACTTAAGTGCAGATTTCTTTTGTAGAAGTTCATCCAGGCACTCTTTGATTTGATCTTGTCAGTGCTGGACTGGTGATTGATACTGTCTCAGAACTTCCTGGTCTTTGATGTGGTTTTGAAACAAAAAGGTTAATACACCCACCCACACACACACACACTCTCCTATTCCATCCTTCCCTGCCCCAATATTTATTGGGATGCAAGGATTTTTTCTAGCCTTTGCTGCTTCCCTTGTGCTTGTTTCTCTACCTCGTGGCAGCAGAAAAAGGTCTTACAGGAACAGGAGGGTGGTGGGAGTGAGGAAGTCTGCATTTCTTATTTCAGCTACTCCAGTCTAACACTGACCTCCGGCCTCCAGCCCTGACTAGACACAGGTGTGTGTTAGTTATCCACTCCTTCCCAAAGGCAGTGCTTCAGACATGCTTTTTTGAAATGCCAGGTGCCTTTCTTCACAAGCAAGTAAGCTCCTGAAGCAGTTTCTCCTGCTATTAGGACTTTGATTTTTAAAACTGAACTGCTTTCAAGACTTTTCCTACACAAGAGAAGGGACTGTTGCTGTAGACTGTATTTGCTGAAAGGGTAAAATTGTTAAGACCTGGCTGGCTACTGGGGGCAAGCCAGGTAGTAGCTGGCTGCAGCTGAGCTAAACAGCCGAGAACGGAAGCTGATACAAGGCTTGAAACTCATGTGACCCTCTGATATTAAGGTCTTTGTAGGTCAGCAGGAAAGTCTTAAGTTTCTCAGCTGGTTTCTGGTAAAATATCCTGTAGAAGTTTTTTAAAAGAAAAAAAAATAATGTAGAGGGAAGGAGTAGGAGTAATATTGAAAGTCAGTGTGAGGTCTAGGCTTGTAGCGTTTCACATCAGCGTAAAGCTTTCCGATAGAACACTGCTGGAGGTCAGCAAATAATGAATTGTAGTAATCAAGCTGAGACATTACAAAGGCTTTAATGAAATGTTTCTAGATCTCAGCTGTCAAGAGTTGTTTTGGTCCCCTGCTGCTTGGAAGATGGCAGAGAGCTAAATCTGTTATAGCTTGGCATAATCTGATGGCCAGGTAGGAAAGTGATTTTTCTATTTGTAGAGTGAATCTGATGCTGCAGAGTATGAAGCTGTGGGGTGACAGCCTGGAATCTCTGCAGAGCACTTGTGTTCCATTCCCACCACTATGCAACCAATATTCATTAAACCTTTCTTAGTAGGGATTAATTTGAGGAAAAGACAGCTTAATTCGTGCAGCCTGTGCAATGTCTGATTGATATGTTAGTGAAGGAGTCAAAATAACTAAAAAAACCTCTCTGTCAGACAGGAGACCTTAATGCAAGCTGTGATGCAGACTTTTATCAATGTGCTTGTTAAGGGGGTCTTGTGCTGGTACTAGCTCTACAGTGAGAAAAGTCCTAGTTGCATCACTACCATCTATTGAACTAGTTCCCTGCTACTTGTTCTGTGTTCTCTGTTACAATGTATTAGACTTGTTTCTTTCCCACAAGGTTGGATGCTATGGAACTATGCTTATAATCAGATGGAGTAAATACTGTAATCTTTTTAACCATTTTCAGTGCTGTCCTTACTTCTTTCATCCTGAAGCGCGTTATCAATGAATTTAGAAGCTGAATAAAAGAACAGGCTGAGCTTGAAAGTGGGGAGATCATCTGCTTCCACTCCATGGTACTCCACGTTCATGTTGTGGTAATATTCTGGTCCTGTATCCACGTTCCGCTGACCATGGGCTGCGTTGAGGATGTGAGTGAAGCCTGCCTTCTCGAGGCTATAGCGATCTAATGCAGTTTTCCTGTTTAAAATAAGAGCTTTCATGTTAGTGAAGAAGCTTCTTGCCCAGCAAGCCAGAAAAAGATAAATCTCTGGTTTGGTGTGTTCTAAATGTTAATGAAACTGATAATGCTTAAAAAATGCATCATCTACCATTGTAAAGATCTTAAGATACTGTCATTCAGAGTGAATGATCCTTCTGGAGTTCATAACTATCTCTCCCAGGTCCTTAGAGCACCTTAAAAATGAATTTATTTTCCTGATGCCTTTCTAATGTAGGCAACACTGGCTTCTATCCATCTTGTACAAGAAGAAATTTGAGATACAAAAAGAAATAAATTATTTCAAGTAATAAAAGCAAATCAGTGGCAGAACTTGAAATAGGACCTGTGAATGCTGCTTTCCCCTTCTGTCCCATCAACTGATATTGCAGAACTAATAAAAAACTGTGATACATGAGTAATAAGATCATCTGGGATTCAAAAAGAAGCTCTTCTCCAAAAGAAGCTTCTTCTAAAGAAGTTGCTGAGGTTTTTTTCTCCATTTCTATTAAAAAAAAAAATAGTAACAACAACAAAAAAATCACTCTTCTGTTGTTATAACTCCCTATCAGGTTTCCTTTTACTGTCACATTTCATTAAACAAGAGGGCTAAAGCAAAAAGAAAGTCATGGGAATTATATATTAGCCTTCAGTGAAAGTTGAAAGTCGTATCTTTAGCCCAATATTCTAATTTATGCTTGTCCTCCCCTCCCTTGGACAAGGAAAGTCAGAGAGGAGAGGAAATCCTAGATTTTTGCATGCCAAATACCCACTCTTAAGTGCATGTCAGCAGCCTGAAATTCCTCACAAAGTGCAGAGTTTGTGGACAGGGATATAAAAACTTTTTTGTTCCATTACAGAAAGCTTTTAGTTTTGGAAAGTTTTGTTCTGGAAAAGCTGTCAAGTTTCATTAGTGTCTAGGAATACTAGTGAGCTTTTTACAAAAAATTGCGTAGGCTTTATTCTCTTAATATATTTTCACATAACTACTGCTGCCATAAATGAATTAGCGCATGATGTGAAACAGCTTTTTCCAACCAAAAGTACTTTTCTCAATGAATGTTTCCTGCACACTTCAGTATGTAAATGCAGCTGCTGTGACACGGGATATTGTGCTGTTGTTGTGTTCCATAATTCTAGTGATTATGGCTCAGAATAGCTTGAAGTTGAGTCCACTTTCCTAGCCTCTGTCAAAGTCAAAATCCCCTGCTGAGCAGTCAAGAGCGTAGTGCTAAGAGCATTTAACTGGGATATGGATACTGAAGAGCTTACCTGTGCCTCACCTATGCGCACTCTTATTTAAATTAAGCTCAGTACTCAATGTTGTTGAAACAAGTTCTCCCTGCAGAAATTCCTTTCTGGCCAGGAATGATAATGTCTTGACACTGGTGGCATCTCTGCCATGTAATAATGTCATAAGTCCCCCATGCGATGGTTTAAAACCTAAATAAAAACTCTAATTAGTGTGGTGATGCCTGCCTAAGCTCAGTCAACTCTGGAGGATAGGGAAGCAGCAGCATCTTGCTGCTAGTGCTATGACTTTCCACCTTCATCTCAGGTTAAATAACGCTCACTCCTTCCCTTTGTATTCTTGTTGCAGTGACTGACCTAGAAACACTTTTCATTTTCTCACTCCTTTTAGGATTATGCCTTAGGATTCTTTTCAGGTGCACGTGTTCTATACATTTTGCCAGCAAAGGCACCTTTGGACTTCTGGACTATAAGGATGACCATTATTTAAAAAACACAGATTAAATGTCCTGGCTGAGGAATAAAGGTGCAGTGAATAACCATTTCTCTTCATGTTTTGATGTGCTTGCAATGAACTACAGAATCTGCTTTCAAATTAAGCCTTATTTTGTTTTGCCTCCCTGATGCTGGGATAGAGAAAATACATTGTCTGTTCGCCAGACTTGGTCCAAAGCATGTATCCAACAAATCATGAAAGACTGATGGCTTCAGGTCAGAGATCTGTGCTCGACTAGAACCTCTGCAAGTGGAGACTTACATGCTGAATAGTAAGTAGGACTGCAGTGTAGTTACGGTCAGTGGAAAAACAGTTTTTGATGGACTGTAGACACTACCAGACTTTGGCTTCTGCAAGCACTGCTCAGGCTAATAAATAGCATTGTAATTAAATGATGAAGTTGTTACAAGCAAAGACGCTGTCAAACAATAGATTGCATGGCAATCATTAACATTTAACAAATTAATCTGAAATCCAGTTTTCCTGTTCCCTTGATTAGGTTCTCAGGAGATTGCCTTTTGACATAGTGGGTGCAACTAATGCATTTGTTTCTGACGATCATACTGACAGTTTGTTCTATGTTTTGGGATCTCTTTTTTTAAGTGTTCAGTGGCCCCAGTGTTTCAGTATCTGTTCAGGAACAGGAGATGCTATCTTTCACTAACTGCATACACAGTTGGCTCAGTCTGGCCAAGCTCCTGTTCTTGCCTGTAGCTGCACACTGTGAATTTGGAGCCTGAGATAGCATTAATCCTCCTCCTTTTTACTTAATTAAAGAGAAGATAGTGAGGTGTTCATTTTTCACCACAGTTTGCATTGGCCATTGTTTTGCCTTTGGACTGTTGGAGTTGGGGAATATGCCCATTATTAATCTGTTAGCTCCCTCTGTTTCTCAGGTTGGAAATGGAATCAGAAGCAGCAATGGAATGAATACCATTGCAAAAAAGCCCATTGTAAATGCTCAGATGTAATTAAATTATCTTTGGTGAAACCTCTTTTTCTTTATTTTTTTAATCTATTTTTTAAGTAAATTACGAGTGTATCAAAGAAATACTTGGGGGTTACCTACTCCACTGGTTTTGGCACTGAAGAATTTATACTTGTTTTCCTCAGTGCTTGGGATAGGCTGATTTTTAAAAGTCATCTGCTCTTTAATTATGCTTCATGCGTAAACTGCTTCAGCAGTATCTTCCTGGACTGAATGTAACCTTGCCCAGTAATAATCTTTATAATATGTTCTTTTTTTCTACTGACGTTGCTGATCTAGAAAGCTTCCAGAAAAGGAATGTTCAGTGTGAAGCACTCAAATCAATAAGGATCTCAAAATTTTCACTGGAATAGATACTCACAGAAACTGTGTGTAAGTGTTGTAGAGCCTGTTAGTTAGACCGAGACCTAAACACGTATCACTAAGTTGAGCAGGGTCAGTGTAGGTCTGTGGTACGTGGCTTGTGCATCTGCAGGCTGAGCTATTGCATATAATCTGTAAAAAGGATGTCGGGTACCTTCCTTCCAGCAGATATATGGGACCTTATTGTCCTTGAAGAGCTTTTCCTAAGGTTTCTAATATGTAATGTTGTGTAGAGATCTGAGGAAATGGATATTTTGCTGTACAAAATAGTGTTCACAAGACTGCAAGAGGTGCATGCCTTGGGCTTTAGAATCTGCATCTTTTGAAGAAAGCTGAAGGAACACTCTTTTTCAAGAGCAAGAGTGCTTGGTTTCAAATGATGCAGAGATTAGGAAGCATTTATACTCTTTCTCCTTTCTCTCCATCCCCCTCATCTTGCACTCAATAGTTCTTTTCATAAAATATGTCTCTATTGTTCTTTCAACATTTTTGCTTTTTTTTTGGTGTAAAATACTTCCCCAAAAGCTAGGCAAACAGCCCACTTGCACTACTACTTGTCTTACTGTCCTGGTTTTGACTACTTATTCATGCCCGTCAGCTGTCTTTTTATCTTGTACATTGATCATAAATACTATCAGGCAGGGACAGCCTGTGCTGAGACTGACACTGCCATGATATAGGCAGTTAAACTTGAGGTCATGCTGTGTCTGCAGCATATTGATTGCCAGTTGAGAGCAAGAAACACTGTTAAGCTCCCATACAGAGGGACCCATATGCCTGTAAATGGGAATGCTAGTGTGTTCCTTGATGTGTTTGCTTGGCCTGGCTTTAGCCATCAATGAACTCTGGCTTTGTGTAAGGGACTGGCTTACTTCCCAACCTCAGCTGAATTATAGCGTAGATGCTATTGTGGAAGTATACCTCATTATCTGTTTACTATAATCAGAGCCTTAATTTTTTGTGTGTGTGTGCTTCATCAGGCATGACACTCCTGGTTACATCCCAAGGAGGGAGGAATGCTTTTGGTTGCAGTTTTAACCAGGCCTGAGGTATCAGTATTTTTAGATGAAAGGAAGGAATAAATCAAGCATAAATATCTGCAAATATCCAATTGGTTGAGATGACTAATAGTGTGGGATCATTCAGAAGAGGTTTATGAATCATATACCTTACTGGAGGATTTATAACTCTATTTCTAATTCACTTTCAGATAGAAATGGCACAGATTTTTTTTTTTTTTTCCCCTTGCAATTGGCTCACTACTAAAGTCTAATAGTCAAGCTAACAATATTCCTCTTTCTCCCTTTTCGGGTGCTGCGATTTCCTACTAAAATGTAATTAATATTTCCATTTTTGTGATCATCGTTGAATTTTAAGTAGCCATTGTAAAGAAGAATTTGCTACAAATACCTGTGTAGGTGAAGCCATAAGCGTTTGCTTATGTTGCTCTTGCAATTGCTTTCATTTTGTATATCTCCACTGTCTGTGCTATTAGCACTTGATGTCCTTTTACATGGTGCAACTGATTTCCAGTGTCTTCCTTGGATGTGTTCTGTGCAGAGAAGATGAAGTATGGCACTTGGAGATAACAGTGAAAATTTCAGTGTAAGTCAGTCTAGTGAAAGATGAACTGGGCAAATTGGTCCCGTGTAAAAACTCATCAGCTCTTCAATTGAGAGCACATAAATGTATGCTCAAAGTTAAGGTACCCAGAAGTCTTCCTCTCTGTGGCAAAGCATGTTAAGCTAAAGCTCAGTGCTTTGCTGAATCAGACTCTGCATTTACTGTAGGACAGATGGACTCATAAACATGTTTCTAAAGTTCTAAGGCAAGGGGGAGTACTTTGATATAGGAATGCCACCTAAATGGTAAAAGTTGGAGTTAAAAATCACTTTCACATAGGGCTATATACATAACAGACCACGTGGGAGAACTGACTCAAACAAAAACATCATCCATTTTAAGGTGGTTCCCAAAACACTATTCGCATTTCTTGGGTTGTGCAAGGGCAAGTAAAGGGCTTGTGCAGGATTTTAACTGTGTCTGCTGTCAGTTTTAAAAGCTAAGATTTGTAGGATTGAAAGGAAGTGCTGCAGCAAACTCTGCCTTCCTCTGGAAGCAACAATGTAAGTTGTTTTTACATGAAAGAAAATCCTTTAAGTTGCCTCCTCCAGCGTACCAAATCCCTTTTCTCTCCTTTCAGAAAAACTGTCATAAATATCTTTAGTCCCAGCTGCTTTCATCAGGAAGATGCCCAAACCAATGGAGTGGGAAGAGAGGGAAAAACAACTTGCAGGCACTGCAGCCTGCACCTCCACATCGAGTATTAAGTATATTAAAAGCAGCTAACAAAGGGAAGAGATGGCAGCTCATGATGAAAATGCAAGTGCATCTAAAGAAAGGGAAGTAATCATCCAAAACACCTTGAGAGGGTGTGGGCAGAGCAGCTCCCTCCACAGGTAAGTCAGCACCTTATAGCTAGTACTGGTCAACCAGATGACTGGTATGCTTGTAAGCCCTTAGTAGAGCCAAATCTCTTGAGCTTCATGTGGAGGTTGTGCAATGCAAACATGTTTCAGTAGAGTCTGTTAAAGCCACAGATTGATGTGACCCAGATTCACAAAGCACAAGGAAAGCTGAGGCAACATGTTACTAGAAGAAGAATCATCTTTCTCAAACTTTTCAATTTTCTTAAACACTAAAGGAAAGCTCGATGCAGGATGATAATTTACCAGATGGTCAGTGTCAGAAAGAAGCTTCCTGAATATAGGCAATACTGACACTTTCTGAAGAAAATCTGGCAGTTCTCCCTCCTGAGGAGAGATGTTGAGAATTTCCAATAATACTGACCCAATTTCCTTTGGTAGCTCCAGCACTGAGGGAGTCTAGAGAGAGTGTAGCATTGTATCTTCTTTTCCTTCTGAGGTGTTGCTCCATTTCTATGGATACCTCCTGTTCAGTGTGAATTAGAAGAATTTTTAGGTACCACTGAAAATACTGAACAGAATCTTCATAATATGTGGTAGAGAAAGATTTAGTAGTTCATTTTTCTCTAGCCCCAAATGGTGCATGTTTGGTAGTGTAAGTGCTACAACCTAGATAGAGAAAATACCTCTCTGCTTTCCATACAGCAATGGCATCAAACACATGTGATGTAGCCCATCAGTTCCTGGTCTTGGCTTCAGACAGACATGTTGTGTGGGGAAGTGTTACTTCTCTTGGAAATCCTTCCTTCTTTAAGAGGTTTGTGGTCTGGTGTTACAGATCTGTTTTTCTGGATTGTTAAACTGCTATTGCAGGTTGGCAGATTCTCTGCTAACAGAGTTGAAACTATGTCTTCAAGAGTGTTGTTATAATCTAAATCTGCATACACACCTATTTTTGTATCATCAATACTGGTGTAGATCCTAGGAGTTCATAATGTGAACGATTTGCTACCCTGAGCGAGTCCCATCTGTTTTCTTCTAGATCAGTATGAATTGTCTTTCTACCTAGTCACTTGGAAAAAGCCATACCGTATTGTTTGTTTTTCTGTAGAAAGGGAAGAGGAGAGAATGAGTTTTAGTTAAGCATATATTTAAAGTTTAATTATATATTTTATCATATACTCCAATGTGTAGGTTTGAGTTATTTGTGTGTCTTGCTGAACATTACCTGTGTTAGTTGTCAAGACCATAAGCCCTGGAGCTGGCTCTACTGAGACAAGCACAGACAATAGCTTTCTTCAGGTGCAACCTCAGTTCAGTTGCATATCCTGAAAATTATTTTTCATATTTAACCTGTAAGGAATTAGACTCCAGAAGACTTCTTTTCCTCTGGGAGTAGTTTGATAATACAGAAAAACCTGAAGTTGTCATCTGACCTTAAATCCTAACAAGAGCTAGAGGATGGCTAAGAAGAAAATAGTCTTGGGAAGCCTTTGTCTGCAGCCAAAATATTCTTTGAAATTTAGAAATGTGGAACCATGAACATCATCTAGGGTAATAAGGCAATCACTGAAGAGCTGCAAGAAAAAACTACAAGCTGCATAACCGGCAGAGATTTTCCATGTGACTGCAGTGAACCCAGCAGGCTTGGGATCAGCCGGTAAATCTGCTCATGCAAGTAACCTGATGACCAGTGAAAAAAAGGAGCAAGGCAAAGCTGCTATCACTTTAGAAAGCTTCTGGACATGAGGAGGATACATGCAAGCACTAATCCTGGTACCAGATGAATCAAAATCTTGGCAAAGCATGTTTTATTCCTATCACTGGGCTGTCTCCTACAAGTTCCAGTGTCTGGTCTTTAAAAGTTCTTGGAACTTGCTGGAGGAAAATTTCAATTGGAGCTGAACACAGCATGTTATATTTTGAGGCTTTGATTATTCTGGGCCTGACAGGCTCATGGAGATTTCATTGCCTCTGGGCAACATCTGCAGCAAAGCCTTTTAACAAAAGGATTGAGTGGCCTCACAGGGCTCCTTGATAGCCTGTATTGCATTAGAAGGAAGATGTGGTTGCATAGTCAGGGTAATCAATTAGCATTTCCATAAGCAGTCACAAGTCCTGTTAACCTTGTATATGCAGGAGGCAGGAATGAAGCACAGATGTGATGGCTCTGAAGATAAACTCTGCATGTGTGTGTTCACTTGATTTTGCTGATGAGCTTCACTAAATTCTTTCAAGATCAACCTTAATTTAGCGTGGCTAAGGATGCAAATACACCCAACATCTGTTCGCATCTCCATGGCAGCTCTTTGGCAACTAGTGCTACAGCAAGATCTTAAAATAAAACAATACAAAAACCCTGCCACGCTGAAGGGGGAAGCTCTTGGTCAGAACTAAGAAGCAGAACTGGCCATGGAAAGTTATAGAGGTCTCTGGACTTTGCCTGCTTGAAATAGAATTTTAGTTCCAGTAATGAAAGCTACATCTTGCTGCAGAGCTGTTCTCATCTCAGGTTTTCTGCTACTGGATTTCAAGTTTGCTGTTCTCTGGCTGAGAATAGTCATTCTCCTTCAGGGAGCCCCATTTCCTGGTGAAGTTTTACTTCTGTTCACCCCCTACCTGCTCCTCACTTTTTTTTTTTCTTCTCCATTGGCTTTCTCATTCTTTTGTCCCAGTCACCTGAGGGACTTGTTTTCCCTTGAGGCACTGTTGCTTTTCCTCCTGTCTTAAGACCAGTCCCCTACAGAAATATACTGCCCAGCATAAGTGGGTGTATCTCAAGAAGCTTGTTTTTCTGTTCCTCTCCTTAGTTTGTACTAAGTTCAGGTGTGTGATGTATTCAGAGTTAAACCTACCAGCATTTATTAAATTACAAGGTGTAACAAGCTACTGCTACAGGAACAATTACAGGGAAGAGTCAGCGGCTGGTGTTCTGCGCTTGGAGCCTGACTGTCCAAAGACCTGTTGTCTCATTAGAACTCTTTGCTCAGAGGGCAGAGCTCTAGCTTCATCACAGAGATAAGAGGGAAATTATTCTAACAGCTTTGCCTCATTCAGAATAATTCTGCTGGTGATTCTGAACAAGGAAGTAGGAAATAAATGCCAGAAGGGGCTGTTATTTACACAGGATCTTGAGGTAGAAACATCTAATGAGGGGCAGGGTAGAATAGAGAAAGGACAACTCAACCCTCATTTCCTTTGTTCCTGAGTCATTTGGCCAGGCTCTTCCTATAGCTTAACTACCTTTTTATTCCCCCCGGCCCCTGCCCCAACTGCTGTGTCTGAAAGTGGGAGCCCTGGCTTGGTTAAAGCCCAGAACTCTAGTGTGTCTTTCTGTTGCCTCTGGCGCCACAGAATTAATTGGTCGATGATATGAGGAGTGTTGTAACTTTCAAGGCTGTATATCTTTCCTCTTTTATAAGCTAGCAACAGATGAATTTCAGGACCTTTTAAAAAATTACTGAGAACTTTGGAGCCAGTGGGGCTCCTGCTTGTGCCTTACAGTGATGATGTAAAATAAATGTCATGTTAGCATAGGGTGTAGAGGAAACTGGGAAGTGGACCAACAATGCTTAAGGGGTAAGGAAAGCTGTCTTGCTCTTGCTCAGGGTTTAGGTTGGGGGATTTTTCTCATGGCATGTCTTCCTGCTGCAGCAGTTGCCTCTGCTTGTCAGAATAGGCTGTTTCTGGTTTAGTCCTGTGCTCAGCAGAGCTAAGTCTGCTTTGTGGATTTGGTTTTTTTTCCAAATCCCCAATTCCATCCTTGGTCTGATCAGTAAGACACATCTCTGCAACTTTGCCTTCTGCAGGGTTCTGGTTTTTTTCATCTCTTGAGCAATTTGGAAATGCAGAATATTCCATGTACACAAGCACACACATGTGAATGCAGAAACACCACTGTGGGTTGTGCTGTCTCTTCAGTTACTTTTCCAGAATGACATTTTAGGCTTAAGCCAACCTAAGCTGTGGCCCAACACATCTAGACCATGCTCTTCTGTCAGGGTAACTGTGGAAGAATTTTCGCTTAGAGATACATGACAAATTACTCCTTGAAATGAGCCATTTAAAAATAGATCATGACTAGCTTCAACCCCTGCAGCCTACACTGCTGCCACAACTGCTCCTGTTGCTCAGTCTACCAGTAGACCCTGCTGCACTTACCCAATGTTTTCTTGAAGCAGCAGCAAACAACACTGTGTGCCTGTATCTCTAAGGACCATGTAAGGCTCTGAGTATTCTTTTGAACTCTGGCATCTGTCAGGAGCTCATGAAATCACATCTTCGCTGCTTAATACTAACAAATGTGTAGGATGAGGAAAGAAACACCTTGCTCCTCTGGTGAGCTGTACTTAGTACAGCTTAGTTATTTCCTAAGTAGAAGAGATGTACTATGTACACTTACTTATCTTCTATGTAGAGAGGTACTACGTATACTTACTCATCTCCTATGTAGAGGTTGGGCCAGACTTCATTGACATGAGTGTACTTTGGGCATCCTTTCCAGAAGAGTCGTTCCAGTTCAAATGCACCTGGGGTACAGTAATCCTCATCAGGATCTACTTTGATTTCTCTGTATGCATTTTTCTTCCCAGCATTCAAACCTGCTGATGACATCGTGTCCATGGGGTAGTGTGCTCAGGATGTGCAACAAACTGGAATGCAACCGAAACAGAACATTATTCTGAGGAAGCACAAAACAAGTGACTTCTGCTCCAGCTGTGGGACACTGGGAGCAGCACTGGCCAAGTGTGATTGGACTGGATATGGTACAAGATGGATGTACCTGCTCTGTGGCAGACACAGACTTGCACGTGGATTTCTGCTTCCCATGAACTAGGTGAGCAATACTTTGTTGGATGAGTTCACCAGCAATGGGAACAAAAGCCAAAGGTTTGTGATCACTGAAGTTCGGTCTCCAATGGAAATTTGTTTCCTGGAATAGCTACTGCAATTTAGTAGGTCTAGCAGCCTGATCCAAGGGATCTAGAGCAGCTAGGGGAACTGAGTGGGGCAAATTTGAGATACATCTTTAATTATGAATCTCCTAAAGGGTTCACTTCTATGTGATTTTTCAGCAACATGAGGAGATTAAATATGTCCATTCAGGTGAAAGCTGGGTGTACCTGATCTTAGTGCAGCCCTGCACACTGAACCTCATAGGCTTTTTGCAGGAATGACTTTGCCTTTTTGCAGCACTACTGTCTGATTGACCAAAATGGTTTTTTCTTATTTTTTTTAACCAGGATGATCTCAAGGACTGACTTCTTTATGGGTTCACTTTTCTTTTGTAACCTAGGTGCATACATGCCAAGTGGATAGGAAAAAGCACTGATGAACATATAGAAGGGAGCAATGGAGTAATGTTATCATGTAGCTAAAATCAGAATATCATTAACATTGCCAAAACCAACATCATTTGCTGTCAGAGTTGTGCTGCTCAGTACTGACAGCCTTCATGTCTCGTGTGTTTGAGCTGTCTGCTAGCATCGAATCATTTGGGTCAGCTTTACACATCTCTTGAAGCTCCAGATTCTCCCCTGCTTGCTGTGATTTCCTCAGCTGCTGTCCTGATTGAGGCTTTCCCCTGTAGAGTTTGCCTCCCTTAGCTGTGGAGTCAACAGTTACAGCCCAGTTAGGTGATCTCCCTCCTACCCCACTCTCTCAAGGCTGCGCCTTACTTAGGAGCTGGGCGCAGACGTGGTTAGCAGTGGGAGCTCAGAGAGCAGCCCGGAGTTTCAACAAAGCTGGTGGGGGAAGTTAAAGGCCAGAGACTAACTTGAATCTCGACACCTCCCCTATCCATACCTTTACGAAGACGCTGCCTTAGGACATGGCAGGTAACTATAGGTTTGCAAGAATATTTTTGTCCCTTGGACCGGTGAGTTTTTTGCATCCATGTTTAGCTTTCCTAATCCCCTGTAACAGAGGTATCTTGGGTAAAAGCCCAATGAAATGTGTCATACAGAAACTCTTGCACCATCAGCCAGCCGCTGCAGGTGCAGTACAGCTGCAAGAGTGTAATGCTCTGCTCCTTAGCTCAGGTGTGGCACTGCACTGTCCTGTCAGAAAAGTCAGCTGGTGTCCCCATGCATACAGTGTTGCGGGTGTTTAGGTCAAGGGTTTTTCAGATTATTTTTTATTTTAATTTTTTGATTGATGAAAACTTTGCAGGGAAAGAGCTAAGGTACAGTGCATCCATGTATTCTCAGTAAGAAGGAACAAGGGAGTGATTGACAAGTGATAAAGGTGTACAAGAGAGCTTTTCAATTCAAGTTAACTACACTGGAAACTGCAAACTACCAGACAAATACTTGTGTCATAGATCCAGGCACAATACTGCAGAAGGATTTCTGTGAGGGACATGGGTGTTGTATGTAATGTCTCCTTTGGTATTCTTCTGTGGATTTACATGTTTCTGAAGGCAAAGCACATTTTGTCCTGCAAATTTAGCCGGAAGCTAAACAGCTCATGCAGCTGATCTTTAAACTACAGCAAACCTCTAGGAGTTTAGGACTGACCACATACCTGACCTTCTATTTACCCTGTTGCTAGTTGTCACGTAACCACCTTTCTCTCTTGTCCTCTGAAACAAGTTCCCCATTTTTCCATGTTGTCAGCCTTGTGCTGCAGACTTTTTTTTTTTGTCTGCTCTGTCTCCCTGTTGGGTCTGTCTTGTTTCTCCTGCTGGATTCGCTCATGTCTCAGGGCAGCGGTTGCTCCTATGTCTCATCTGCTTGAAGGGAGAAGTTGAACTTTGCAGTTGCCTAGGAGACTTGTAACAAGAAGAGGTGGAGTTGGGCTTGACCTTATGAAGTGTGCAAGTACAGCCTGCCAAAAATCCACCTTTACTGCAGGCACTAAATCCTGTAGTGGCTCCCACAAATATTTTGTGCTGGCCACTGGTGATGTTTGTGTCCTTTTAATTACAAAAATCTGGCTAATGCCTTCATGCAGCTATTGTGGAACTCTCCTGAAAGCAGGATGACCATTTTTCACTGACAGCCCACGTACCCATGGGGTTTGTTTCCTCAGTTTGGTCTCTTTTGTGCCTGTCATGTTCTGTTTCTCTGCAAAGCTTGAAAAAGCCAAATGAGTCCTGTTTTCCTACTCCAAAGCTAGGCAAGATTGTGGAGTCAATTTTTCTTTGGCATGTGTACACCTTTGTTCAAAAATTGGCTTGCTTTCACTGGCAAGGGGATCTATCTTTCAGCCAAGCTTCTAAAACATCATGATGGTGTTTAGCTAAATGGTCCTCTGCTGAGATTTGTAAAGGGCTCTGAGAATTCCAGCTTCTAGCAAATTTACCTTCGGCTCAGTCTTCAGTGCCTTTACCACCAAGTCCCATCTCTGTGCCCCCAGTAGCCATTCCCCAGGAGAGCCTTTTTCCTTCCCATGCCATAATTTGTGAATTCTACATGTGAACTCAACAGTGTAGTGTTAGACTGTCAGAAATACAAATCTAATGCAGCCTGACTTTGGGAATGAATAGACTGTTATCTAGAACTTGATAAGAACTGCTATTTGTCTAGTAAGCAATTATCTTAACCAAGAGCCTGTTGCCTTGATGCTGAAGGACTGACTGTGCTTTTATTCACAGCACCATAAAATGTGAGGGAAGGAAGAAGAGAAGGCCATGTAATCAGTAATCATGCTCCATGGCCACAGCACATTGATTTGTTACACCAATACCCTGCTTATAGACTACAGACCTCAAACAGGGCAATTACATCTACAAATGATTCTTTGTGATAATGTAACACCATCTCAGTTTGAAGCTTGGTTAGCACTCTGAAAGTTAAGAGCACTGCTGAGAAACACTAGTTTCTCTCTGTCCTGGGAAGCCATATGCTCCCTGAACTTGTAAGCAAGCTATGTTCTTTTATGCCTTGCCAATGTTATCTGCTGCGGGGATTTTTAAATTGAATTAGAGCACAGGAAAGCATCAGTTGAAATTCCTTTAATAAAATATTAATTTCAGATTTGACTGTAGACTAAGAAAGAAGTAACAGAGTTTAACTAGAAGGGGAAGGGGGGAAAAGGGGCTGGTTTGCTACCTGAGCTCTAGAATTAAGTGTCATGAAGCATTTGGTTGGGGGGAGAAGGACAGAAATGCTTCTGCCTTTCCAGGAACCAAAGGTGTCCAACCTCATCTCTTTATTGACTGTTCTGTGTACACCAAATGGAGCTAAGGGAAGACTGTTCCCTAGGCCTGCCCTCTTAGATTAAAAAGTGAAAATTAGATTGGATTTTTTTGTTGTTGTTGGTTCTTAGAATCATTAGGGTTGGAAAGGACCTCTAGGATCATCAAGTCCAGCCTTCATCCTAACAACTCTCTAACCACTAGACCATAGCCTCAAGTGCTACATCTTCTCGTTTTTTAAACACCTCCACAGATGGTGACTCTACCACCTCCCTGGGCAGTCTGTTCCAGTGCCCAACCACTCTCTCAGTAAAGAATTACTTCCCAATATCTAATCTAAACCTCCCCTGATGCAACTTGAGGCCATTTCATCTCATTCCATCATTAGTAATTTGGGAGAAGAGACCAACACCAGCCTCACTACAACCTCCTTTTAGGTAGTTGTAAAGAGCAATAAGGTCTCCTCTCAGTCTCCTCTTCTCCAGACTAAATGACCCCAATTCCCTCAGCTGCTCTTCATAAGACATGCTTTCCAGACCCTTCACCAGCTTCATTGCCCTTTTCTGGACCCACTCCAGCACCTCAATGTCTTTATTGTACTGTGGCACCCAGAACTGGACACAGTTCTCAAGGTGCGGTCTCATGAGCGCCAAGTACAGGGGCACAATCACTTCCCTACTCCTGCTGGTCACACCATTTCTGATACAGGCCAGGATATTGTTGGCCTTCTTGGCCACCTGTGCACACTGCTGTCTCAGATTTTCTCTCTCAAATTTTCTTAATGCTGTTGTGGATATAAGGATGACTGTTTGTCTATGTAAGGATGACTTGTCTAGCACAAGCCCAGGCAGGGAAAGCTCAGATTTCTTTTGCAGACCTCTGGGGAGGGGAGGCTGTCCCCTGCAGGGTGTTCACCCAGTACAGCTGGATGGCAGACAAATTGCAGGGTTACCCCTGTACAGGCTCATTGGAGCAGTTTCCCACCCCTTGCAGTGCTTTATCTGGGCTAAAATGCTTTGCATTATAGACTAGCTAGTGCAGGCTGAATGAAGTACCATCGTTAACAAAGATGCAGCTTTCCTGTACCAGCTTGGCAGTCACTTCATGGCACTACACTGTGCTGGGGACACACTGATACTGAAAAGTTGGCTGTAAGAGAACTCTCTAACAACACAATCTTGGATGTGAAAGCTCTCTAGGGTAAGGACAATCCTCGTGACCTTTGCATAAGGGGCTCTGCACCCTGCTTGCTCCTGGAAGTGCTGCTCCAGCAGAGGACAGCCTTTCTTATTTCATGGGTGAGGGATGAAGAGGAGAGCCAGCTAATGGGAACTGCCATCATCCCAAAGAGGTTCTCTTCAGCAGGAAGGTTTGAGCTCAACTTTGAGGTGTAGAGAGGAATGGAGCCTTGCATCTGGGGCCTGGAGTTCCCTTCAAGTGAGGCAGGACTATCTGTGGCTCATCTCACTTTTCTCCTGTGGCTCCTTTCTTGCACTACTCAACTATGCTGAGGCCAGGGCCCTGTGAGCTTCGGAGACCTTCCCGTTCCCACTCTGTGCCCATCGTGCAGTGGCTAGTCAGCAGCTGAGTACTACATCGACCTCAGGGGAACCAGGTTCCAGTGCTCAAGCCTGTGAGATTTCATCTGCTGAGCCTGACATCCTGAGAGTCCTACTTCTCAATCCAGCATGTGCATATGATGCTGAACTTCTGGTGCTCACCAATTATGCTGTCATGGACTTAAGTCATGAACAAGGATGGTAAAAATTCAGTCATCTGCATTTTCATACCCTAATCTTTCTCTTCATAAATAAGACCAAAGTCCATGTTATCTAATGAATTTTATTTGTTAATCACTCGGATTGCTGGAATATTTCTCTCCCTTGGGTTATATGTATATAAATGAAAATATTGTTAGTGATTTCACAAAATGGTAATTCAGAATAATGGAGAGTTAATCCTCTTTTCATTAGCAAGCCACTTCAGGACATACACTGTGGCAAATTACACTGCATTTTAAGTCGTTTTCAAGTGCTGTGCACTAGAAAAAAAACATTAAACTATTTTTGCATTGATAGAAGTAATTGTGTGGCTAATTTGGATAAGCAGCATGCATTAGGCACAGCAAAGGAATCTCTTCTTTGTGTTCACTATCCACTCTACAGCTGCCAAATGGAATTTCTTATAGAGCTCTTTAGCTTTTTTTATTTTATTTTTAACAAAACAGGGAAAGGAAAGAAAATGCAAGGGCTGGGGCAGGGGAAGGAAAAACTGCCAGTCTATCTGCTGTTTAATTCAGAGAGTGAACATCATCTAGTGGCTGGAGCATTGATGTGGCAGTGAAATACTTCCTTTCTACACCTTGTTCTGAGTCCCCTGAACTGCTCAGTCCAAAATTTCCATGATAGCCTTGGGAAGTCACAGAACATAGTGGCCCATTTTCAAATTTCTTCAGCTGGAGGGATGTGCTTTCCCCACCCCAAAATTTGTAGGAGATTAGTTAATGCTTTTGGAAACATCAGTCATGAGCTCTACAGTTTGGTCATGCCACAGATGGTGGGGGTGGGGGGGGGGGGGCAGCATGGTGCAAGGAAGTGAGGTTCATATCTAGAGGAACGTCAGAGCTTCAGTGGCGGTGTGTGCATTTCTAATGCTGGTTTTCCAGATATGGTAGAAGTTTGAGTACTTTGAAAACTATAGTCATTATCTACTATACTAAACACTGTGTTTCTTAATATTTTTGGCTCAACATGCTGTACAAGCCTTAGTGCTGTGTATAAAGATGCCAAACAATTTAGCAATATTTATGCCTGGGAGTTAAGATCCAAGTCAGCTGTAGAAATTTTTTAAAAAAGCAGATGTGCACAGAAAAGGATTGCATTTGTCTTTGTCCTTTACAAGGGCCCATGTACCCTTTCCCCTTCTTTTCTGCACACCTTCCTGACTTGGGTAGGTTCATCCCTGCTGGTGTCTCAGGTACCCCTGGCTGCCACTTCACAGCTGTGTTTGTGAGTCTAGAGCTACAGATCCCCAGTAAGGTCAGAACCTGATGGTGTTGGTACAAACATGCAAAGAGAGAGGCTAAACAAATAAAAGGTGGGAAGAGACATTGAGACAAAAGACAATTTTCCTCACTCTTTCCTTCAGAACAAACAACTATAATCCTGTTAGCTGTTCTGTCCTGCCTGACTTAGGGCACAGTTGCCTTAATGCCCACTTCAGTCCATATTTATATAGCAGAATTGTTTAAGTTCTTTACCACCCATGCTTCCTGCTCTTGGGAGTTCTCCTAGCCTATATGACATCAATCACCTGTGCTAGTGGGGCTTTTGATGCTGGCTTTATTAATTTACTTCAGTGTGCACAAGTGTACCAGCCTTGGTTTTGTACTTGGAGAGTTGTCTAGAAGGTAATTCTCCCTGAAAATACCAAGCAATTGCAAATTTTTCTTGTTTAGCTGGGAACTGAAGGTTTTCAGCATCCAGAAAACACCTAAATAGATAACGTAGTTGTAAATGTGGAGGCAAATTTTGATCTTATTCCTTTTTGATGCTTTCAGATTTTGCTTCTTACCTCTTTTGTCATGACAGCTCTGAAAAAGAACTGGAGCTGTGATATCTTAAGTTTGTTTTTTATTTCAAGATGTCAAGGGAGGGAAAGAAAATAACTAAAGCAGACTATGTCAGATCCTGGGCCTTTCATGAGAAGTCTACAGAAGTAAAAATGTTTCCAGTAAACTTTGTGCCCACACCAGTGTAGTAGGAGATAAACATGGTGCCCTTGAAATTAGTCAGTGGTTTAACCCTGAAGCCTGAGGACTGAATATATGTACTGCCCTGAATACTAAATTTGAAAGAAGAACAATGAAGTGGAAAAAGCCCCCTGTAATTATGATTAAGAAATCATTTTTGTGCAGGAAGTGCTTGTTACTGAGAAATTGTTCCCATTTTCTTTTCTAATGTCTGGAGAGTTGACTTATTTGAATGTTTTCATTTATCAGATAGAATTCAACACCACTGAAATCAGAGGACATGTCTCTTCCAGGGGGTCCAAACCTGAGACTTTCTTGGCTTCCAGACAACTGAAAAAATAATGCTTTTATTTTTATTTACTTACTTTCCATTTAACAACTACCTTAGATAAGACCTTCATGGAGAAACAGTGTCTGTAATAAGTGTGTGCGAGAGAAGGAAGTACCTGAGAGAAGGTAAGGATGGAGAATACTTGTTTTCCTACCATTTGAAAAAAAAAAAAAAATGCAGACAGCTTGAATCCAATTTAGTAACCTGTGCTGAAGGCAGACATATAAATCAGATCTAATAACTGAGGGTCTTCAGAAATAGTGAGGGATTATCTATTAAGTTCCTGAATTCTTAAGAAATGTTCTGTTCTTCCATTTCCAGCCAGCATGCCAGGTACATACCTCCCTTCAGGGTGAAAAAGTACTTACCCTTTTTGAGTGTGACTAAGCAGAGGTTGTTTTATAAACTGGAAAGTTCTCCTTGCAGAAGCCAGTGCACAAGCTGTCTGGAGCACAGTGTTTGCACTTGGGAGGAGGGTAAACACTGCTTTGGTTTCTAAGCTTTTCATGACTCTAAGTACATCAGTTGAGCTGAGAGTTAGCTGCAATAACAAAAGCTTACTTTGTCAGATGATTTAACTAAATGAATTTCAAATGGTGCTCCCTGATATGCCATCCCCATGACATTTTACTCAGACTCTAAACACTGGCAATAGCCAGGAAAAGCTGTATGCTTTCCTGTGTAACCTGCTGCTTGCTGCACCCTAAGGTACTGCAATGAGGTGCAGTGCTGCAAAGATTCTTGGGGTGTTTTGTTTCCCTAACACTAGACCAAAAAATAAATTTGCTATGAGTACTTCTTGGGAGGGAGGAGGAGTAAGTCCCTTCAAACAATTTTTCTCTAAAAGAGCCCTAAAAGAATTAAGCAAAGTGTTGTACACCCAAAACTGGAAATTCTTGGGGTACTGCAGCGTACTTAAGTGAAGAATAACACAATCCTGTTTTCCCTATTCCTCCCTTAGTCTTCACCAAAACCTGTCATTTTCTTCAGTTCCTTTATTTATCCCTCCATTCTTACACTTGAAGCATTCAGGGACTATAAAATAGCTTGTCCAATGCATTCATCTTTAAACAGTTTAAAACCAGAAGAATCATAGCCTCTGTGCAATTATTTCCCAGACCCTCCTGCTGTGAATATTCAAAACTAACCAACAATTTCAATGAATTTCTAAGCCACTGATGACTTTTTAAAAACTTATTTTTGCCCTCATTCTTTATTGTTGACTGAACTGGTTAATTTAAAACAGATTAAGCTGAGATTTCATTAAATATTATGAGAGTGCCCAAAGAAACATAAAACTCAGTGTCATCTGAAAGAATTGTAATTCAATTGGAAAAGTTAGATTTGACTGGAGGGTGGAGCAATTATCAAAGAAAAAAGCAAAATATTCTGGGACGGATGTTACAAAAGCTTGGAAAATTGCATTTTTTTGTTACTAACTTTTAATGGAAATTGTCTCTAAGATAAATAAAGTTTTAGCACCTCATTTCCTATTTTATATCACCACTTTTCTAACACGACCAATTTTTTTTTATTATAAATTATACTTTTGAAACATCTTTGCCTCTGCAATAATTTTGAGCTTTTTTTCCTCTGCAACAAGTTTATGAAGTTGTTAGTTACCTTAGAAACTTTGCCAGCTTTTGGTCCTCTCCCTGGCTTGTTAAACTAGATTAGAAAAGGAGTTTAAGTAGTACAGTAGAAAATGCATATTGCTTAGCCTTACCTGTAAGCTTAGGTGGGTGCTCTAGGTAGCTGGGTCCTGGGAAGTGCAGCAGAACGACAAAAGAAATCTTACCAACTTTGCAACCAGAGTCTATTTTTAGAGGAGGATTTGCTGACTCTGACCTTGTGTGCTACCCACTCCAAAGGACAATCTTTACATCTGCTGGTAAAACTATTCCCTGATGTGACCTGAAACATTAAACCTGGCAATATAGTTACCTAGCCTTGGTATGACTAAGATAATGTGATGCCTGCATGTTGACTGTAATAGAACAAAACTAACCTTTTATCTTCTTGTCCCCTTGTCAAGCCCGATGCTATGTTTATTGCTGCATGTGGGTTAGCAGCATTGCACTGCTGTTCCCTGTCATGCTATGCACAAATGATTTGGCACTGGCACAACGGGCAGTGAGAGAGGTGGCATCCTGACAAGATCCTCATCTCCTGCATGTGCACCACCATTTTAAAGCCAACTTTTCCTACTTACTGTCTTGGTTTCTTCAGTGCTACCACTCTCAGTATCTATCTGATGTGGTGCTCAGCTCTGCTCAGCTCTGGTGACATGGGCACAACTTACCAAAAAGAGGGAGAAATACACTCTCCAACCTTGGAGAAATTCCCTAATTCCCTAAAAAGGCTTCCTGAAAAGCTCCATGCTTTCCTACTGAAGAAAGTCTAAAACTTTCTGTAGTAAGCCTTGGCCAGATTAATCAAAAGTCAAATCTGGGTTCCTCACTGTCAGAGACACACCTCTTCCCCTCCAGCACTTTGCTTCGAGAGCGATCTTCACATCCCACAGGGCTGTGTTCTAGAGGGAACAGCAATTGCATGCGAGGAGCTGGTGCACAATATTCTTCCCCTGAGCATTTGTTCTGCAGCAAACCATGACTCAGTGTTGCCAACTCAGAGAAGTTCATTAGGAGTAATGAGATTTTGGTGCTGCTGGAGCCAGGCTTGCAATGACATAAGAAGCTCCATCTGTCATGTGAGTATTGATATTTCTCAGGGGAAGTTCTTTAGATCCATTGCCTCCTGCCTCAGAGTAGGGAAGGAGGCAAAGAGAGCAGTCAGGAGAAGCGCATGATACCAGGAAGCAGCCCATTGGTCTCTTCACCTGATTTCTGGGGCCTCCCAGCCCCTTCTGTTGAGATGACCATCTTGGAAATGATCTCTCTGTGCTGACCTGTATGTGCTGCTTGCCTGTCTTTCTGGCTCATAGTGCTCCCTACTCTCACCCCAGTGCATGCCCAAAGCAGCCAGTTGTTGATGAATACCTAGTGTGAAACTTTTTAAAATCTCTTGCAGGAACAGAAACAGTCTTCTGTGAATACAAATACTTGTACCTGACCAAAGTTTCAGGTTGCCTAAGCATTTTTTCCAAAGTATCCAAGTCCCATGGTAGGTGCCATTAATTTTCAGTGGGACAAAAGTTCCTGAATATGACCATTATTTTTAATGTTACTTCAGATCCCTCCAACCACCTTTGTCATCCAATGTCTGTTTAAAGGATAAAGTTCATCCCAGAAGGACCAGGACCAGTATTGATTGTGGCTCATGGATAATACTGCCGTACTGATGTGACGTAGTAACAATTTCAGTTCAGGTTCTGGGCAGTGGATCTGCTGCTGTTTCGTGCTTACAGTATCACTCTAGCCAAGTTTCTGTAGTACAGAGCAGCCAAGCTCCTCCCTGCCAATTATTCAGATAGCTGCTCTTAAAATGAGAAAGAGCTTAGATGTTACAAACCTGCTGTGCCTTCTAAGTTACCTTGGAAGGTTGTTGTGCAAATTAATTCTATACTGATAACAGAGAAACTTTGTGGAGGAGGAGATACAGACCCCATATAACAGAAACTAGCAGCAGTTGTTTTATTTTTATCCCTGCAGGCAACCCCGTATGTGGGAATACGGGTAAGATGATACAGCAGACCCGCAGTGCTGGTGAGAGGAGACTGTTCTGTAAGGTGTGTGATGGAAGGTCTGTGCACCCCGGGCGGCACAGTGCAGGGATGGGCAGTGGTCTGTTGCTTTTGTTGGACTGCCACTCCCCAGGTTCGTCTTGCTGATGTCAGACTGATGGCATGACAATGTTTTGTGATATTGTTTTTTTCGGGCTGGTATTTTGAGTTTGGGAAATACTAAGCTGAAACAGAAGTATTTGTCTGCCTGGCTGTCAAAACAATAGAAGTCCTTGTGCTTCTTTCTCTGTAAGGTCCCAAGAACATGTAGGGAGGGATTGTTCACCTCCTGGAATAATGTTCTATTTTTGGGACCAGTTGTGTGTGTTTCCGTTAGTTTTGCTTTTGTTAAGTAAAAAATACTAGCTGCTGAAATGTTTTCAGAGTGACCAATGACTTAGAGTGCTTTGGAGCCTGGACACATGGGAGATACAGCAAGGAAGGCTCTTATTTTGGAAGAGGTAAGCACCTGCCCTCTGGAAAGTTGAATAGTTGCCTTGGGATGCTAAAAGCAGATGTTTGCCATGTTACTGGTCCTTTCAGAAAACCTTGGCTAAGCTAACGATGGTGCTTTGAACATGCAGATCTCTCCCCCTTCCCAGAGCCTTGCATGCATTCAGCCTGGAGGTCCCTGCTGTCAGTGGTTGGCTCTTATGTGTGGTCACCCACTAGCCCCGTATGCCTGTCTTAGCAAAGCAACTGCACCAGCCCTGGCACGTGACCCTGTACAAACTTCATTATCCCTGTTTTTCATGTGTATTCTTAAAGTGGCAAAGGGCCAGCCAGGAACAGTGCCAGACGGTGTTCAGATATATGATAAAAGGCAATTCCTAGCTCATGTTCTATATAGAAGAGATAAAGGCTTTGATAGGAAAAACCCAAGCAAAATGAGCAAAACTGTGGCCAAAAAAATGCTACCAACCAGCTTCCTAGGTGGCAGTTTCTGTGGCATAGAGTATGGAGCTGCGGGAAGGGTAAGAGCTAAAGGCCCAGTCAGGAGGTGGGGAGAACCCAAAAGACTTTCTTTTTTTGCAAAATAAAATATTTAGAAGGACTGGATTTCTTCCACAAGCACTGGGTAAAGAAAAGAAGAGAGAGAAATGATAGATTTCTGGCCAGACCACACTAGAGCTACAGTCGGAAAATTCTGACACTGTTTTCTAAGACTTGAAGTTTGTATGTTAGTTTAAAAAGAAAGCTTTGAGTAAAGTTCTACTTTAGAAGACCTCCCTGCCCTATTCCAACCTGGTGGACTGGAAGATTTCCTCTTTGCTACAAAATATGCTATTATTTGGGAAAGCTGGGTTTTTAACAATCATATGGGAAGAATAAGTATATAATTGTATAAGATCACCGTAATGTACATTTGCAGCTGTACTGAGATGCTGACAGCATGCAGAAACCTTCATGTCTCCAGTTGTTTGGCAAATGTTAAGAAACCTTATATTTTTATTTTTTTTTTAAGTTAACTGTAAAGTAAATCCAGATGGCTCTTTCTTGCACAGACAAGCAGTCTTCAAACTATATGTACAGCTATAGCCTGGCTATAACTTGTTTTGATTACTGCAGATACAGAGAAATGTTTTAAATGACTGTGCACCCTCCTTACAAAGTGCTGTGTGCCCTTGACTCTTGCTGAAGTCAACTGGCATTTACCCAGCACTGCATAAAACTCGTTTGACAATACCTTGCATGCATGATTTGGGCGTAACTTGTTTAATTTCTCTTTATGCTGACATATTGCTTAATGGCCCCCATCAGGGGTTGGGGCTCTGCTGAGGCAGGCGTTGCAGACCCATAAAACAAAAAAAGACAGTTACTGCCCTATGTAACCTATCATTTGAGCTTGAGTTTGTTCTTTGCTCTTCATCTCCTAGTTAAGGATTACTGGAAAATACTGGTTGCATGCTTATTTTTGATTGAGATATTCATGGTTTTATTTGATTTTTTTAACAAGCACTGTCTGTTATGTTCATTACCGTATCTCAGGTAGATGTTGGTTGTGCTAGCTTCTATCAGCAGGGGAATCAGAATTATGTTGACTTGTGAGACCATTCTGCAAATCAAATCAAAGAAGCAGCTTTGCTTCACAGGACAAGGATTTCAGTGTCTGAATGTTTTAAGTCAACATGTTAGGAGCATTTTGAAAATAGGAAGAACTGAAAGGTACATAAAAAATGATAGACTGATGGTACATTACTTTTTATGTTATTTTTTTTAGTCAACAAGCAAGTAGGTAACCGCTGATGTTTTTTGTCCAAGCAGTATAACAGGTAGAAATACTGGTTTATGAGCTCCTTAGGCAATATTGTCATGAGGATAACTTGGAGTTGACCTTGTAGGAGCCAAATTTACTGGCTGGTGTGTCTCTTGCTACATCTCTGGCAGGGCTAATAGCCCAGCAGTAGTAGCTGTGTTTATAAGACAGTATTTGAGGCTATGGATGAAGCAAGCTCCCTGTGAGATAGGAAGGAAGGCCCCCAGTCACGAACGAGGTTCCCTGGTCTTCTCTGGGTGTGTGGGGGAAGCTGGGGCTGGGGCTCTGAAAGGAGTTTTGTTCACTGTTCTGCTTTTTCTCTTGCTGTCAGCAGAAAAAAACGTTCTGGAAGATTTGTGTTGAAATGGAGTATAGATCCCAAGGCACAGTAATGTGGAAAATAAGGGGTGAGGGCTTTCTTGTAATGTCCTCTTACCAAAGAATACTGGGAACAGGAAGAGCCTGGGGCTCCAAACTGCTTACCCTCCTGTTTCTCAGTTGATGCTAAGAGAAAGCCCTTCCAGAGCATCTACCAGAGAAATCCTATGCAGAGAGATCATTAACCAGTGAGTGCATCATTCTGTGCTTCACAGGGCATCCTGACATGCTCCCAAGGTCCGAAAATTTGGTACCTTCAACTGGTCATAGTATTTAAACTGCCCTACAAAGAAAATGACATTGCCAAAATTCAAGGTGGTTTTGTCCCAAATATACCACAGTATCACATGCAGGATTGTACTTAAATTCTCTTGGTGACATGTTGAGACACTGCCACAGTCTGTTCTTACTCCTGTTGTTCATTGGAATAAGGTTTTTTTGCTTCTACTTCTCTATAGCTTTAATAACATATTACTGCAGAAATTCCAGAAACGTGTGGAACAACCTATTGCCTAAGCATACCATGTTTTAAAAAATAAACAAAAATAATAGATACTTGGTGTGTAAGCGTGATCAGAATGTTTTGCCCAGACATGCTGAGAGCAGGTTTCAGGTCAGAGTAATCTCATGGTGCCAAATCTAGACTTACATAGAGCTGAGAGCCAGAAACTGGGTTGATGTTTGCTGTTCTCTTGCTACAGGCTTCTGGCTTGTTAGCAATGCAGTTGGAGAAACACCAGAGTTACCGTGCTGGTGCCATTAGTCCAGTGTATGTACCACCGACCATGGTAAGTAACAAACACCTTAAAGGAAAGTACATGAAATTTGTGCTCCCTACTTATGAAATAAATTTTCTGCCCCACAGACAATCTGTTTAATCTCCTCACTCCAGCTCCTTAGATAAAGCTTGGCTGGAAGCCTGAAGCATGAAGTATTACAGCTTTTCCAAAACTATTTATTTTCTTCCAACATAAATTGTCTCTGGTGGTGGTTTTTCTTATTTATGTGACTATCCAATATTCTCTTTAACTCTTCTATGCTCTTTGCCTCCAAGTGTTCTGATAATGAGTTCAACAGACTAAATAATGATGGTAACTATAATTTATAACACTAACTGGTTTGAAGTATGTCCCCTTTCCATTTTTCCTAAGCAAGCTTGGGATAAGTTTGCCTGACCACTGCTCAGGTGCTGCTGTACACAGAACATCTGGTCCTGTGGTATCCTATGGCTGTGACCTATGTTCTCCTAGAAGTAATCAAGTACACTTCATGTTATAAAACCCCACAACACAAAACAATGCCTCGTAATCCACCAGGAATGCTTCATGCCACCTCAGGGCAAGTGCCTTTTAATGGCTTTTCGCTCATAGTTTGATCAGGTTCCAGACTTTTTTAAACTGAGAACACCGTAAATGTTGGAAATGAGGTACTTGATTTCAGGAAAAATACAAAAGCCAGACCGAGTAGTTCTGTGAAGTAGAAATAGAGTTGTTACACCATGAGAGATAGCAAGACTGCCTTAAGAGAAGGCATTCAAGTGCAGCTGTTTATGGGTCTTAACTGGTGTTGGCCCACAAAACTCATTTTTAGAAAGGAAATCAGGGAAAGCTAACATATGCCTAGGGGCTTTGAAGTAGTTATTATCATCCACATGCATAAGAACAAGAGATCCTCTCTAGTCCAGCAAGTACTGAGAAATGAATGGGTTTGGCTGGCGCATACATCAAAGGTCTTCACTTGTAATTTGCTTAAGAGATTAAAAACGAAATATGAGGGAATTATTGAGGAAGAGCAAGCTGCTGGCTTTTCCCCTTGCAGCAGGAAAGAACAACAATTGAGCATCTATTCTGGCTGAAAGTGATTACTGTAAAGCTTTCTGACAACCTTGAGCAAAACAGCAGTTGCATCTTAGTTTCACTGACATCAAATAAGCATTTGATTTACTGAGACCCAATTGGACCTGTCCAGTGCCAAGGAATGTTTTTGAGAAGCAAACAAACTTGATAAAGCTCTTTCTTTACAGTACCACAATCTCTAAAGCAATGCATTGCCAGACCATGAAATGTGCTCTGCGTTTTAGCTACCAGCTACCAAGTGACAAACACTTGAAGCTTGCTGCTGTTCCCTTTTCTGTCAAATGTGATTTTTACTGAGGTTCTTCAAGAGACTAAGTAGACTAGGAAGTAGACAGTGTTGTCAAGTCATTAAGCCAGGATTGGACTGGGAGATACAAAGGCTTGATAAAAACTTACCTGGGACAAAATTGACTATGAGTGCTCTTTAAATGGAGGAAGTGGCTTCCAGGAGCAGCTTCTAGTAGGAATGCAGCGTGGGAAACCCTTACTTTAGGGGTTTGAGGAAAAATTGTGATGAACTTTTGAAAAGGATCCAGAGATGCTGGCAGAGGTCTAAATCATGTAAGTCTTCCCATTCCATGTCACCACCTGTTGCCAAGTCAGAGATCTTGTGGAATGACTTGAAGCCTCTGAATTGAGATCAGGTACCTTAAAAAAGAGCCTGGCATTTTTGGAGCTGACACAGGGACTGATGGGTGTTATTCTACACCCATATGGCCCAAAATGGAAGATGCTGACAACAGATAATTTCCATGTTCACTTTGATATTGTAAAAATTGTATTATTTGCTGACTTGATATCCAGCATGTGCTTTAGCACTTTTTCTTCCCTTCTCCACATGGACTGTTATTGAGTGTTCTTGGCCCACATCATCTCAATAGATTGGGATTTTACCTGCCCTTTTATTTTCCAAAATAGGTAGTCCTAAAAAAAAAAAAATCTAGCTCTAACTTCATTGTACGTAGAGCAGACAATCATCAGTCCAGCTCATGTACTGTTTTATATCACAGAGGCACAAGGCAGGAGTAATAAAAATATGTGCATGTTTCTCAGTAAGAATTAATCAACTACATTTATGAGCATTGCTGCTCTTAATTTTTATGCAGTGTGAAAACAGTCGCTTTTTGTGAAACTAGCCACTCTCTCCCACACCTTTCAACCCATCCACAAAAGCATACTTACATGGAGAATTTTAAGGAAAGCTTTTAGCTTGACCCATTGCTTTTCCATTAAGACTCCAAAGCACTGACATTTTTCCAAGAATCGATTCAACACACTTTATTCCAGCTGTTACGGATGCTGATTTCAGTATAAGTTATGGATTATGGATTTAGTCCCCTGCATTTGTCTAATTTACAGACAGCGAAGTGACAAGCAATTGTTTTAAAAGAACATTAACACAGAGGATTTTCATGTGAATGAGAATGAACTCAGAGCAACAGCAGACCTGAAAACACCTCCCTGTGCCAGAGAGAAGCACACAAAGAGGTGTCAGGAAATGCCATGCCACCAGAAGGGGAGTCCCAGGGACAGGACCAGCCATCAGGAGCACCAGCTTGAGGAGTAAAACCATGGGAAGCCAGATGAGTGGCCAGCGAGAGGATTTTAAAAAACATTTCCAGAAAAATAGGACTTGGGTCTGAGATACAGAACTGAAGTTTTTAGGAAAATTGAGCTAGCAACAGGAATTGCTGCCTATTGCAATTACAGCTCATTTATATCAGAAAAGTAATATGTATAAACAGTGCATAAAATTACTGCTAAGCATATTTTTGAAAGGTCTTGAATTTCTTAGTGATATAAATAAGCCTGGTTTTAGAGAGACAGAACTATGCTGCATGCCAGAGATAAGTACGTACAGGTTTTACCTATTGACTTATCTCTCTAAAAAAAGGAGGGGGATGACACCTAAAGGAAGAAAAACTTGAAAGTAGAATACATCAAATATTGTTTCCTTGGAAACAAAAAAGGAAGATTACATCACTGGGTTCAAGCCTATAAATAGAAACCTAGCAGTGCAGATGCAGAAGAAACTCTTGTTCCTAGAGGAAAAATTTAGAAATGAAGATGACCTCCCCTTAGACACTGCTGTCACAATGCAGTCAGCACAACCCCATCTTGAGGACCAGCAGTAATTTTAGCTGATGGTGTATGACAGTCTTCTCTCAATTAGCTGTAGCATTCAGCTTAGGGATCTGGTTCAGTTGGTGAGAAGAGGTACAATTTTCAGTCTGCTATAAATACCTTTGGTGTCTCCAGAGCCCTGCTATGCTGCTGTGGCAGAAATTACTAAAAGGCTTCAGCCTGAACTCTAAATCCTTTGAGCAGCCATGACAGGATAATTAAAACCTCAAGCCCATATTAATGTTGGAGAAACAACCGGGTCTAAGCATCACCGCAGTCTCGTGGGATTTCAGGCCTTTGGACAAGATGAGCTTACAGGCTCATGAGCTGCCTGTCCTCCTGCAGTCCCTGCTACATCCTGCCCCATTCTCCTCTCTGTCTTTAGCCACTCTACAGCCATGTAACTTGTGCTTGCGGTTGAAGCATCCCTCTGCCCTTGTGGGCGTAAGCAAAGGCATCTGAAAGGTCTAAAGGCAAGCAGAGAGGGATGGTGGCTTGGCACACACCAGGCTGTCTTCCACTCCAGCCTGCTGCAAGCTCATGGTCCCAGCTGCGTTGTGGGGCCCATCTCTTGCATCCTGCTAGCGTGAAGTGTGGATTTCAAGTGTTTTCTCAGTTATGTTTCTTGATGCTATGGAATATTTATACCCTTAGTTACTAAGCTAAATAATGATGTTGCTGATGGGTTCTTTTGGACTATGCAGTGGTTCATCTTACAAACTTTACATTTGAGTAACATGCGGCTTTCTGCTTTTGCAGCTGAACTGTCATCTGAGTATGTCTATACAACACTGCTAAAAGGATAGCTTCAAAACTGGGCAATTCATGCATCTTATGGGCTAATGTAGCTAAATCTTCCTTTGAAAGACTAAAGCCTTGTATAAATCGTATTATTATATGGTCTTTCCAGATGTTTAAAAAAAAAAAAATTGATTGGTTATGGCTCTGTTAGGAAATTATCCCCTTCAGATTGAGACACAGATTTGTTCCATCAGTTTGTATGTGATAACAGAGGGCCTAGTCAAATTTCCACTTTCTGGTGGGAATCATCTTGGTTTGAGTAGGAATCTTAGTGTGACTGACAGCTCACAAAGGGCTGATCCTTACCCAAGCTGACAGAGCAGAGCTTGGAGCTGCTGGTAAGTGAAGAGATTTATTAAATGTCCCAATGTCGTGAATGTTGATGATGCTGTAATATATGTGCATGTTTACATCTTTCCTTGGCACTTTAAGTCATAGCCAAGTAAGTGAAACAGCATGTGCTCCCAGCTGCTTTAGCCCTAGGACACGGCTGTGGTGTACCAGGTGGCAGTACTCTAGCTCTTTTCCATGTCATGTAACATGGTATGCACTCCTAAAGCTACCAGAGAATCTCAGCTTTCCTTGGCAGGGGAGAGAAGGAGGAATATATGTTTATTGCCCTTGTCAAGAAAATCATCAAAACAATGAACCTTAAGACAAATGACAATAATAAAATCCTATGCTTTATAAAGACATTCTCACAATGGGAAGGAGGGAGGGATATAGGAGTTCTGAACATCTGGGGCTGGCAGAAATAAAGTTCTTGCTTAGGTAGATACAGGGGTCATTTGTATGCATGTCTGAGTGTAGCTGTGATTCTAGATCCAAGGTTGCTATTACCATAATAAACTTTAAGAGTCCAGGTCTCTAAGTGTCTAGTGCTAAGGGAAATCTGGATAAGATTAGAACCTTCTGGTTTGTGTCAATCTTTAGTTTAAATTTATGATTTAATTTGGAAGAATTGTAGGGGATTTGGCATACTCCTTTTCATAGGAAAAGTGGTTGAGGTGAAGAGAGGATCTTGATATGATGGTGCCTTCTTTGACTTGCTTGGGTTTGCTGTTGTAACCTCTCATTTCTGTAAGTCATTGTGCATGCACAGTTTGCTTTTTTTTTCCAAAATGTCTGTTCCATGTTGTGAGCACATGTTCTACAGTGAGATATGCTGCCAGTACAATCCCAGCACTCCAGAAGTGCTCTTCCAGTACATAGCGTGGGATAACTACTAGAATATACAGAATTTTTAGCCTGCTAAGACTTTTTTTCCAAGTAGCCCAAAACGTATTTCTTTATTTTGTAGCGAACTGGTACCTTTATTGGCAGGCAGGCATTTCTAAGCATTGGGATGTCTGTCATCACCATGACTAACCTGAAAAAGATGTATTGCTATTTGTCTGTTGAAATGCTTTTGGATGACTGGCTAGACAGATTGCTATGGCATTGATACTTGACATATGATCAAAAGAATCTGGGATAGCAGAGATGCAGGTAAGTTGACATATGTCTGGTGTGAAGCAGGATGGGTTAGAAAACAGGGGACTTACTGGAGGTTACAGTGATCATAAAATCACAGTGTAACCACATGTAGGTGTAACTGAGTCTAAACTTGTTTTGTTTTGGTTTTTTCTTCCATGCAAATTGACAGTAGAAAGACAGGTGAACTGAAGAATTGTGTGAATCGATGGAAAGCATCTTTAGTTGTAAAAATCTAAGTACTCCTTTCTGTTACTGCCTTCTCCTGAGCATTCCCTACCTCCCTAAATGCAACATACAGCTTTTCTGCCTGGTCAGATGAGCTGTTTAAATTAAAGCCGCTCTGTAAGACTAACATGAATGCCAGGACTGTTTTCCTTGGTACAGTTTTCATTTCTTGTTATATGATGTCTCCTTTGATTAATTCAAATATGTAGGAAATGAAAAAGATGATCAGTCTGATTTTTAATGAGCTGTGTTTTCCAGTTGGTTATCAGCTAATTATGTATAGACAATTAACATCTGCATCTGAGAAATGTGTTGCTTAGCCTTCAAATGTGCAGAGTATGCAAGGCTGGGATTTCCCTAGGACAGCCAAGGAGCAGGAGAGCAATGTTGCCTAGCCTGTGGCAGTGTTTGGTCCCACCAGCCAGGAGCTGCTGCACAGCCTCTTGTGGCAGTCAGGTGTTCCACAAGTGGAGATTTTTCTTCTGCAAAAGGCACAGAGGTTTAGAAATGCAAGTCAATTAACGGAACAGAGTAAAAAGTAAATTTAATTTTCCAAATATCCTCAGTTTGAATAGTCTCTGATAAAATGATATTTTCCTCCTGTGAGAACGGCAAAAAAAAGTATCTTTGAATCCAGCCCTGGGATCCTGCTGTGTCTCTCTTGTGAATGAGTAATGAAAAGTGGCCATTCATTGCTTGAATGATTATTTTTCCCCTTCAATGGAAGGGGGGAAGCCCTCCAAAATACAAGTCTTCTGTGAGTCCAGCAGACTAAAAGCATCAGGAAACCTCTGGAGGGAAGTAAAAAGTTATGAATGGAGAATAAAATATTGGTGTGGAGCAAAAGGGCTGTTGTGTATAAAGAGCAGATGGGAAAATATTGAGTTGGAAGTTTAAAAGACAAGGATCTGAATCTCATTCAGCTGAGCCGGGGGAAGTGGTTTGGGTTTCCTTTTCTTGGAGGTTGGCTCCATTTGATGAATTGTCAAGATGTGCTATAAATGTTTAAAATTTATAGGAGAGGCTCCAAGTAATACTAATGAACAGCTAAAAATAGATATGATAAGAAAACATAAACTGACAAACAGATCATCCAGCATAACAATAGCTTCATAATCACACAACTACTGCCAACTGAAGATGGGAGACATAGCATTAAAATGAGCTTTGGTTTTTCACATCTGAAAGTTAAAGGAGTCGGAGTGGAAACAGATGTTCTCCAAAACAATGTGTCAGAATAACTCTAGTAACAGTCAATTGTCACCAGAGCTGAGCAAATGATTCCTTGCTTGCTCTTTGCTGGCTGATGGTTTTCCAATGATGGGTGGGGTTTGTGTAAAGAATGGCTTTTATTTATTTATTTATTGTAAGCAACATAAATGTTTTGGTGAAAAAATTACCAGTGTCTCACTTCTTACAGTTCTGTGCTTCTTTGTTTTTGGGAATTCTTGTCTAAGAACTGTTGATCCTCTAAACGCAGTCTTAAGGGCTTCGACAAATAATTTGGTTGTAAATTTTGGTGAATATTTCATTGTTGATACTTAATATTGTATGAATTGATTAATTATGATTATTTAAGTAAGAGGAATTAGATTACTTAGATGCTTTGTTTTCATAGAAAGGGGTTTGTAGAGCAGCAACTGCCTTTCAGAAGGGTTTTACTCTGGGGATAACCACAAGGGTGGATCTTGTCTACTGCAACAGCAGAGTTGTTGAGCTTTGCTTTTTAGAGTCTGTCTGCTGAACACCTACAGAAGAGAAACATTCAAGTCAACTGGTGATATGTGGACAGACTGAATGATTAAAGATCCTTTGTGCTGCTATGAATCCCAGTCTGTTCTGGGTGCCTACTGAATGTGCTGGAAGATCTTTGTGGTCATGAAGATGATTGGTAAGAAGTAGGATTAGACTGCAGCAACTGTAAGACTCCATCCCTTAACAAGTGGCATTTTGTGTGAGGGGAGGCTCTGCCTACACCTTGGGCAATAAACAGATCAGAATTCTAAGCTGAATCCCAGACCTGCTTCTGAATTTTACTTGAACTTTAAAAACGGATGGTTTTGTCAGCTGGCTGGATTTTTGCTGTGCATATTTTCTACTTGTACTACTGTGAAAATATTTTTTATTTGCAATGCTATTTCCATTGGGAGATGCTTTGTCTCCAGGGTGGTTGCCCTGAGAGTGGTTTTAGAAGTTAGTCTGTGCAGACTACTGCGTCTTGTTTTGCAGTCTTCAAATGCCCCTTTATATAGTAAAGTAAAAGATGTTATTTCTTTTCTGGCACAATTTTTGCCCCAACTTGGCACCTTATTGTCTGAAAAGTGGGCAGAGCCATGTAGATGGACTCAAGAATTTGATAAATATTATGTGGGCTTCACTGTAATTTAGTGATGAAGTGAGAAAACATTAGATAAGACATGGCATGGCTATATTATGGAAGTTGCTCTGTGACAGGGTGGAGAATAGCTGCTGGCAGAGGAGGAAAGAAAAGAATGAGGGTTGTTGTTTTTTGGGGAGGAGGGTTGGTTTTAAGTTTGTTTCAGTTTGTTTTGTTTTTAAGAAGGTGAGACAGGGATAGGGTTGCTTGAAAAGCCAGATTTCTTGAGCATGAAGATGATGGAAGGATGTTACGGAAGCAGAATCAGGAGGAGGAGAGACAGAGCCAGATCCCCACCTAACATCACTAGATATTTTTAGGAGTGCTTCCTGAGAGTGCTTTCTGTATATAAACAAACGAGGTTCCAGGAGGCAGCAGTGAGGGGGAGTGGTGTAACTCAATGATACTTGTACTGCAAATAGTACATTGCAAAGAGCAAATTGTTTGACTTCATTAAACTGCAGCCTCCTGCAACAGATCAAGGGTCTAGTTTCTAAGCAAAATAATTGTAGCCTAAAGAAAACTTAACTGTTGAAAGCCTCACAGGCCCTAGATTCCTGTTTGACTTGGCTTCAGAAGCTGCATATACGCTTTGAACCTTAGACTATGAAGTAATTTGCAAAGCACAAGCTATTTTGAAGCCCCTCCCCACAGTAACACATAGCTCAGCCTTGTTATGAAAATACAAGACAAAAAATAACAGGAGGAGGATAATGTCTGGTAAGTGGACTTAACAATGCTTTGCAATTCTGGAGGGACTGGAAGGAGCTGTGAAGATCTGACCTAGGCATAAGAAAGTCGCCTGCTCTTGTTGGGCAGTGTGACAGTTAAAGCAGAAGTGGGAGCCACGGGCTAAGGTGGAACAGGCGAGTGTAATGCAGAACCATGGGATCTCTCTGCGAGACTGCTTGCCTCCATCCTTGTCCACAGGCACTGTGTGTTAAATAAGACAGTGTCCAAAGAGAGCAGTGTATGCTGACTGCCTCTATTTTTTTTTTTTTTTTTGGTAAGAGAAAAAGGGCACAAGCTATGAATTAAGGTGGTACCATAAGAGCACCACCCTTGCTGCAGCAACCCCAAAGCTACCTGTGCAAGGAAGAATGAACTGATGCACCTGCAAAGCAAAGGACAAAGTTCTTGGTTGTTTGCATTACACATGGTATGTATCTGGGCAATATCCTCGCTGGCATTTCTTTCCATGGGAAACCTGTCCTTGGCATCATCTCCTTCCATGCAACTTGTGGAAAATTTCTGTCCTCTCTTCCCTGGACTCCTTGCAAAGCAGATTTATGGTCCCACTTTCCTTTTACAAATAAAACCCCAAGTGCAAATCCAAAGGATAAATAACACAGTGCAGATATGCCTGCAGCAATATTCCCTGTATTTGTCATTGCTGAAAGTCTGGGAGGAAAAGCTGGTGGAGGCAAGATATCTTCTCTGAGAAAACTATTCTCATGCTTTTGTGCCAGTTCTGGAGGCTGGAAAACAATCCTGTTGTGTTTTTCCTCACTACCCTGCTGCAGCTCAGGTGAGCTCCACGGGCCTTGTCTGTGACAATGGGCTAAGATACCCATCCTCCCTTGTAGGCTTTCTATGTGGGGAGTACACCAGCTCCACCACAGTGCTGGAGGTCGCTCCTTCATAAGCACGCAGAATGGACGGGTGTTCGTAAATAAACCTCAGTGTTTCCTCTGCACTGGGTAAGAAGTAGGCACTGAAAAGATTGTAGCATCAATGCTGCCCTGTTCATTAACATGTCTGAATCTGCCGTTCTGATCACTTCCACCCTGCCTGCAGTCTAATATTGCTGTTGGCAGGTAATATTTAGCTAGACCACTGGTCAAGTGTGACTGTATGTGGCACTGCAGAAGCACTACCTCGGCTGAGGGGTGAGTGGGGCTTCTTCCACCTGACTCAGCAACAGCAAAATTGAGAGCTGCATGCCAGGACCAAACCCCTTGTTGTTAGCAAGGAAGACTGCAGCGGAAGGAATCTATTCCTTGTTTCTCAGGCCAAGCTGGTGGCCTGCAAATTTGGCACCTCTGGACCTTGAAATTGTAGCCCAAGATACACCTGGAATGACCCCAAATACCATTTTCATTTTCTTTGTCTTGATTCCAGTGGTAATTTTAAGAGATTTTTGCTTCACTAAGCACAGGGGCAATAAGCCACCTCAGTGTGCAACACATGTGGGTCACAGATTAGGACTGCTTAATTGTCATCAACTACTGACTGTGCACCTGTGTGTCTGCCAGGCCACCTCCATGACGCTGCAGCCCTTGTGTAAAGGGAAGGTAATGGTGGGCTCAGGTATTGTCACCTGCTGGAGGATGGAGAAAATGCAAGGAGGTGAGGGGACTTGCCTCTTGCTGTCTGAAATTCTCAGCAATGCAATGCACTGGAACCATCTCAGCCTCTCTAGAAAAGGAATTTTTTTTTTTGTCCTGTGGTTGGATAGCTGCTTTATTGTCTTTGAATCATTGTTTTTGCCTCTTGTTCTTCACTGTTTGGTTGGGCTTTTTCCAGGTTGAAGAGGAAGATTCCACTATATACGTGTAGCAGTGACATCCAGCCAGCAGCCCTGCTTTGTCAGTGCCTTGGCTTTCCTGGCAGGTCCAGCCAGACTTACTGTTCCCAGCTCTAAGTCACACATGGTGGGGGAATCTATGGCTGTTCCTGGCCAGCTGAAATAGTTTTACAATGGCCAACAGGCCTCAGCTGGGGTTAATTTAGGCTCAGTCACTCTGAGAAGTTGTTCACTTTAAATTCTGCCCTGCAACCACAGATGTTTCTAGATGTACAACTTGCTGGGAATTATGACCTGTCCTGATGGGCTCAATGCATGGAGATTTTGGACCTTTGTGCTTCATATGTCCCTTGTGCTTTAACATAGTACCATTTGGCTTGGCATAGGCTGAGTTACAGAGACTTGAAGGGAGTGGTTAGTAAGGCAACTGAAAAAACTACTCCCAAAACAGCTTCAGCATGGTCTGCAATAAAAATGGATCCTCAGACAGAGCAAGGTGGAGGACACCTCAGTGCCAGGAGTGGTTCAGCCACCACGTTCCCTGAAATCTAATCATCTTGCTGTGGCAGCCAGTAAGAGGCCTGTGAAAGCTATAACTTCACTGATCTTTCCATCATTAGCTATAACCTTTCTTCTGGCTGCTTACTCCAGCCTCAAAGGATGGGACCCTTTCTGGAGGGAAGACCCATTTCTCTGTTACCTGAGAGGCAACTAGTCTGTAGCATTGCTTACGTTTTACTTACTATGTTTATAGAAGTGGAAACACCACCTGGATTTTTCAATAGGCTCTGCAGAGAAATCATGTTTCCATATGCATTATAAGAAATGCAAGGGAAGTGTGCTATGCTCAGTTAATTATTTTTTAATGTACGGAGGCAAAAGAAACTTCAGAACAAGTATATGCTTCTCTCTTTCTATTCAACATCTATAGTGCTATAAATACCAACTGCAGGGTACTTTCAGAACTGCAAGACTTTAAGATCTCTCAAGGGAAAACATCACACCAAATTAATCTGCCGTCAAGTGGAAATTCTATATTGTTTGCATTTGCCAATGTTCTGTATGTGGCTGTAATTGTACTGAACCAAATATCTGCTTCGAGTTCTTCACAAGATTAAATGTGGCCAACTGGGCGTAAAAGAGTAATCGAAATGCAGAGCTGCTGCTTTGGATTTGTTAGAAGCATTGCTCATTTTTGCTCTGACATCATGATGCCAGGTTCTGGCTTTCTGGTAAAGCAGGGAAATTTGAGGAATGTGATTTGGAGCATCAGGTTGCAAGACAAGGGGAGGACATTTCTGTCTGGCACTGCTGCTGCCCTGCAGTGCACCAGCAGGCAGTGTGCCCTGAGCATGCCCCTTGTTTTACACCCTCTTTCCCCCTGACCAGCAGTGAGGCTGTCAATACCCATGCCCCAGGGTGCAGTGTCTGGCTGGGACCTCCAGTATTGGCTCCTGTGGGTTTAATGATCTTTTTAAGTTCTGAGCATTTGCCATAGATTTGATGCTAAAAGGACTTGTGAAGGTCCTAGAAAGAGCCTCTGTGGCTTTTAACAGAGGGAGCCCAAGATCTAAATTGCATCCTGACTACTGTCACCATGTCAGACTAAAGGAGCATGTCAGCTTGCAAAACCTGAAGTCTCACCCTATGCCAGCTGGATGTGAAAAGATTTACTTTAAGACTTCATGCTTTCTTTTTCTTTTTATGAGTGTAGCCATTTTTCCCTCTTGCCATATAAATACAATTATAAGCATGTAAAAAGTCTTTTTTCAAGTTGACTGTGCTGCCTTTTAATTCCGCATGAAAACCCAACTGCTCTATATGCCTTGCTCAACTGGTATTTAAATAAACAGGCCCAGGTGGACAAAACTGCCAGTTTGAATCCTTCTTTATTTCATTTTCTTTCCAATTAGTGGGCTTGTCCAAAAAATACATACTGAACTCCTTCCAGCTTTCTCATGCTCAGCCATTTCCCAAGGAGTTTCTCAGTGCATCTACAGGGCAGTCCTGACAGCATCCTTGCACTGTCTTCAGTGAGGGCAGCAATTCTTGGTCTGGTGCCCAGAGACATGCCCCCTTGGCACTAGCAGGCCTCTGCTCCTCTGACTTCCCCCCTTCCTAACTGGAGGTCCAACTCCCGAAGTTGCTTGAGGAAGCCAGAGTTGGGGCAAATCCCTCTGTGTGAACGCACAGTCTGAATTGCATCAACGAGAGACATATTTTCACAGATCATTAAGAAAGCGAGGACAAGAGTTGCAGATCGACTGATTCCCATTGCACAGTGAACTAGTACTTTGCCTGGAAAAAGGAGAGAGAGATGCAATTATGCTAGGAGGCCAAATGGTGGGGTTTATTGTGCTGGAGCAGAGATGGAAGAGGTGCTGATACTGGGGCTGAGCAAGCATGTGTGCTCAACCCTGCAGAGCAGACCTGGTGCAGTGCTGGTTGGAGAACAGTGGGGTCTTCAATGGCTGGGGCCAGAAAATGCGTAATTGTGTTCCAAGGTCCATGATTGCTTGTTTGGTCTCAGCTGTTAGCCTGATGGCGTGCCCTTAGCCCTCCTGCCCAGCCTGCCATCCACGGTGTCCTGCTCGCTTACATGGGGTTTTGGGAGTGATGTACTTGCTGGCAAAGCTTCAAATCTTTGTACTTGAAGGCAATGCTACAGGAAGCAGCCTTAGCAGGTGACTTACTACCAGAGGGCCTGGAAACTTCGGAGTTTCAAATGTGCAACGCTCAGAAGTGCTTGCTGTTATTACAGGAACACTCCTGGTTTTCCACAAGCTCTTTTTTTCTTCTTTGCTTAGGGCCATAGCACTTTCTGAGGGTGCTGACTCTTGCCCAGACCTTGTTGGAAGCATGTGAGAAAATGGGCGTTACCATTAAGAACAGCAGGGGTTTTTTTAAATTTCTATAGCCTACCCTGTATATCTATAATCACTGCCTTTCACAAATGCCTTTATCTTCCCGTCTGTATTAGGTGATCACTAGTAAAACAGTTTATAAAATGTTTTGAGTTCCTCATAGATTTCAGTGTGACGTGTGCATCTTCACTGTGAATAATATGGTGAGTCCTTCCATGGTGCTGTAAGTGAGCCTCAGGGAAGACCTTTCAGGAATCCAGGAATATAGCTCCCTCCATTATTTTGCTCTGCTTTTGTTTTTTCTGCTGTGACCACTGATGGAAGCAGCCTGAGAAACAGAATTCTGTATCGTGACTGCTTCCCTGGTGTCTAATGTGTGTCTTTGACCCATGCTGGAAGGAGATAAACTTTTTTTTTAAACAGTATTATGTGAAATTAAAGGAAATCTTGTCAAGAGGATTGGTTTCAGATGGAAAAATTCAGGTTTGCAGTCCTTTACCTGTGGATGTGAACAAAGAGCTCATCCTAGAACCTGAATACCTTCATCTTGTAAATATTGTAAAGTGCTTCAACTTTCACAACAATGGTATGATTCAATAAGAAATTTTTAATTGGTTAAAAAAGAACTTATCTTGTTCTACTCAATCATAGCCATGCCTGAAAATTTTCAGACTCTCCTTTGCTGCAGTTAGATCCACTCTTTTCACAGAGACCATGGCCCAGCAATCAGGCATTAAAATAAGCAGGGATTAGAATCAGATTTGAGCTTCTGAATACATAATGGACAGCTCTGTCTCCCATTAAGGCAGCTGAAAAAATGTTGACTTTTTAGCATGAAAATTTCAGAAAGCTTCTTCATTTATAATCCTCACAAGTTTGAAATGAAATATTTTCTACATTTTTAAAATTTTATTTTTATCCTGTCACTTTTTGTAGTCTCTTGGTTTACTAATTTTACAGCTGTAAAAAATGCAATTTAACAGCAATACTATTTACATTCAGAAAGAGGTGAAAATCAGTAAAACAATTCCATGTTGCTTTTTTTTCCTTTGGAGATGGAATAAAGTAGCTCAGATGCCGCTTCTCTGTAAAATGTAAGGAGAGGTAGAAAGAAAAGAGCTTTTCAGCAGGGCAAGTTCCTTGTTTTGTTTGTGCTTACAGCATCTTAATTTCTCTATTACCAGGGAGTGAGATAAAAATATCCTTGTTGGATGATGAGCCTAGATTCAGCCAAAAACCTCAGACTGATTGCCCCCATCTCCCTGGGTGTTAATTCTGGGTACTTTGTGCACAGCTTTTCATCTTAAATCCCATTTTGTTAGTGACAGAGTATTTATTTAGCAACCGTTCCAGTTCTGACTAATGATGATGGCAGAGCCACATGCTTGGAGAGCATGAGCATGTGTTGTAAAAACCTGCTCTGGCCAGCAGGTTGAGAGAAGTGTTGAATTCCACAATGTATGTGACACAGCCACCTTTCATTATCCTGGCATGAGAAATCTAAGCTCAGCCCTAAAGACAGACACGTCTTCAGTAGAAATAAAAGGACTAATATAGTATTCAAGGAAGAGGTGAAAACAGCCCTGGTGACAGCAGACTTGAACTGGGCACGAAAACCTTTGGGGGAAGGAAGAGGTTTTTCCAACATAATGTCAGTTTTGCAGAATTAGAAGATCAAGTGATTTCTATTTGTGTTTTCCCATTCAGATACAGCTTCACAGAATTTACTGCGATATTGATGCCATTATTCAGGTTAAATTTACATCTATCTGTCAATGCCATTAACTCCTTGGAAGTGAAGTCCTACTTTTTATGGGAATATGCAGAAAAGCTTTGCACCCCTGCTAAAAGATAATGCTAATTTGAATTTTCACTAGACGTTTTAAAAATGTGCTGCACTAGGTGTTGCCTTCACACCAGCCTTGTGGGATGTGTATGCTGTATTCTCTTCCCCAGAGGAGGCACTTCAGACCCAAATAACCCAGGTCTGAGATTTCCAGAGGAAGGTAAAGGAGTCAGGAGCACAATTTCTCTTTACTGCAAATTTCTCTTTACAGTTTCCTGTACTGCAAGGGCTAAGTCAAAAAAGGTCTTTGGAAATTACATGCTTCAGCAGTTTATGGTGGGCCTAACTCCAGTGTAGTAGTAGGGACTGAGGAAATACACTCACCCTAATGCATACCCCAGTAACAGAAGCCAAGGAACAATGTATTCTGAAAAACTTATTGGGAACCAGAACTGCTTTCTTCTTCTGCCTGAAAACTAAGCTACCAGCACTCTACAACTAAAAGAAAAATAAATTATATTTACGATTTGAACTTACCCAGGGGGCATTGAGGAGATGGACAACAAAAAAGAGATAACCTTGGTGTTGGATTTGATTTTGAATCACTAAATATTTGGAAATTTCATTTAAATTTGGCCAGAAACTGGATGAGGGACAGAAGACTTGTTGTTCTGAACCTAATTTCTGTAAAATCTTTTTTGGGTTCTTTTTTTTTTTTTTTCTACCCAGATGAAGCCTTCTTTCTTGGGAAATGCTCAGTCCAACCTGCTGTCTGGAACTGAAGACCGGGCTGAGCACAGGTATGGATGCTGCCATTAAATAGTGCCTGATGTGTTTTTGTTGGGAGCACAGAAAGCAGAGTAAATTCTAGGCCCCTCGTTGTGCAGGCTGTTTCTCTACCATATTATATCTAACTCTGTGTCTGAGAGGAAGAGGTGGCGAGTAAGCATACAGTAAATTTTCTACCCTGCTCCTCTTGCTTATCTGCACTTCAAAAGAGTCTTCCTAGATCAGCAACTAGCTTTAGAAGGTGTCTCAGGAAAAACTGGACAAGCCCCAACTATTGACCTTGGACCTCATTTGCATGGCTCTCTAATACCCTTGCTCCCATTAGGATGCAGGTATATTACCTCTTTTACATGTGCAATATCTATTCCACGTTGTTAGCCTTTGTTTCACCACACACAGAGGTTATGATAAATGCCGGTACACTGACAATAAAATGACTGTTTGTTGCAGAGAAATTAGTCATGTGAAATGATTTAATTAACGTAAAATTGCTCTAATGAAAGCAGATTTGAATTTACTATGTGATTATTTGTAGCAAACAAATTGAATGTTAAACTTGAGTCGGGAAACAAAAGCTGTGTTGCTATTTGGTTCTGTTTACAGGCTCAGACCCTTCTCTCTTACCAGTAGCTGTAAATGGGTTAAGTGACACTCTGAACCCACCATGATATACTGCATTTGACTAGCACCCAAAGCGTGCCTGCACCATGTGGGCTGACTGCAGTGGGCTTGACAACAGCACGTTGCATCAGCCTCTCACAGGAGGCAGTACGGGGCTCGGATTCCTGGGTGGCTGCTGGACCCCAGCCTAGGAAAGCAGCATCCACAGAGATGGTTGTGATGCATGCCCCTGTCATGGGGTGGGTAAGGAGTTATAACTACTTCTTCTGCATCACAGAATCCATGCCATAAGCCAACATCCTCCAACTCTGCCTTCCCAGCCCCGGTTTGTTTTAGCATACAGTACAAAGAGAAGTTGTACTGATCCCACATTAGAAGGCCATGTTGCAACCTTCTCTCTGAGCGTGTAACAGGATCCCTTAGGAATAATGGGATTAACTAAGGAGAAGTGGGGGCACTTAGCTTCTGGCATTATTAAATCTTGCAATCCTTATTTGAAATGTTGCACTGCACATCTCAAGCTACTTTTTGCAGAGGCAGACAATAACTGTCATCTGGCTGGGATTTGCGCAGAACAATAACACTTAGTTTTTAACAACGGATTATGGATATTATATCCAGCTCATGCCTGCTGTAACTCTACTGACATCAAAGGGTTTGCACTAGGGATAAAGTTTGCACATTCAACTTTGTTGGCCAAATTCAAGTTGGGAAATTCAATGTTGTTGAACAAATCAGTCATTAAAATACATAATATCTTATTGTCCTTTTGCTACTCATCATTAACTGAGCTAAATGTCCTGAACTAGCCCTTGCTTTTTTGCAGGATGGATTCAGTTTGGCATAAGACCACGCTCCAGATCTGTCATTCGGAGTGAATGCACCAGCTGCCCTTGCTCCATTGAATCTAGCAGAACCATGCTTCTCACTAGGAGGAAAGCCCAGCTGGGCTAGAGGGCCCCAGGGACTCTTCCCACTCCACTGTGGTTTTCTCTTCTCCTGTTAGGTTTTAGCCACTGTCCTGTAGCCAGGTGCAGAATCAATTGCCTATTTCTTGATGAATCAAGTGTCTGTTTTATCACAAGCTGACCATAGCAATAAGCCTATTGAGAGCTTTAAATGGTGGTGTGTCCTTTATTCGCACAGCTCTTGGAACAGGTAAGGACTGTCATCTGCTGGAGAGTGGGAGGTCAAACTGTTGTATGTAATGCACCTACAGCAGAGACAAGGGAGAGGACCCTTTCCTCTAAGTTAAGTTTTTCATAACTACCACCACCAAGAAGGCGGCAGGACAGGGAGCCTAGCTTTTCACTTGCTCCAGTGAAGTGGAAGAAGGGAAATGCCTTTGAGAGGATTTGCCTTTTCAGGAAGCTAATGGGTAATTTTAACCTGCCTTTTTAAAGCATGTTTAGAGATCAATAAATGGAGAAGCTCTCTACTTGGGAATCTTTCTCTCTGCATGGTGTTATTTTAATAGGTTTTGTGGCATGCTTTCATCTGTGCACTCAACTTCTCTTTTTCTCCCTCTTCTGCTAGACTTCACCAAATCCTGCTGATTTACACTTAGGTTTAGCTGCACTCCAGAAAAATGTAAATTGTGCAGTTGGCCGTGCAAAGGGGTACGACTGATATTCATGATGTTGCCCTTGAGCATGAGGGAGAAGCCCAGTACTTCCCTGACACCGTGTTTACTTGCAGAGAAGGGGGCAGACTGTGCCCCTATCTACTCTTGGCTGAGCCTTCCCAAACACTCTGTTATGTGGGTAAAGGAACAGCAGTACTGTGCTGAAGGAAAGGCAGCCAAGGAAGCAGAGTTCATAAAGAAATGCTTATATGGCATGGCTGCAATAGTGGTGCCTGTATTTCTTAGACTGTATAACAAAGATGATGAAGGCAGGCATTCAGGGTGTGATACAACCACTGACTACTGTGACAGGAATAGC